>PYAF01000942.1:17934-45269 GCA_007407185.1 Glycine tomentella
GGGTATTGATTTTATGGGTCCATTTCCTGTTTCTCATGGCTTTTCATATATTTTGCTTGCTGTTGATTATGTTTCTAGATGGGTTGAGGCTAAGGCCACCAGAACTAATGATTCTAAAGTTGTTGTGGATTTTGTGAGATCCAACATTTTTTGCAGGTTTGGTGTGCCTAAAGCCATTATCAGTGACCAGGGGAGCCATATCTGTAACCGGTCATTCGCATCCTTGATTTAGAAGTATGGGGTTATGCATCGAGTTGCTACCGCTTATCATCCCCAAACTAATGGGCAAGCAGAGGTTTTTAACAGAGAGATCAAACAAGTGTTACAGAAGGTGGTGCAACCAAATAGGAAAGATTGGAGCAAGCTTCTTGAGGATACTTCATGGGTTCATAGGACCGCTTACAGCACACCTTTGGGGATGTCTCCCTATAGGGTGGTTTTCGGTAAGGCATGTCACCTTCCAGTGGAGATTGAGCACCGTGCTTATTGGGCGATAAAGAGTTGCAACATGGCATTTGATGAAGTGGGTATGCAAAGGAAGCTTCAATTGCAAGAGCTTGAGGAGATTCATTTGGAAGCTTATGAGAACTCCAAGATTTACAAGGAGAAAGTGAAGAAATTCCATGACTCTAGGATTCTTAGAAAGGAGTTCCATAGTGGCCAAAAAGTGTTATTGTTCAATTCTCGCCTTAAGCTTATTTCTGGTAAACTTCGATCTAGATGGGATGGACCTTTTGTTATTACTAATGTTTTTCCCCATGGTGTAGTTGAGATTAAAAATGAAACTACCGGCAAAGTCTTCAAGGTCAATGGTCACCAACTCAAAGCATTTCATGAGAGCCCTCAAGTGGAGGAAGAGCTTGTGGAGGACATCTCTTTGGTCCTGCCAATTTTGTGCGAAGATGTGTCTTGAATGACATTTGGGGAGTTTCCTTTTCCCTTCTTTTATTTGTTGTCTCTTTGTTGCATTTATTTGCATGCTTACATTGAGGACAATGTGCATTTCAAGTGGTGAAGGATCCTTAAAATTTTTGAAACTTTGGTTATTTTCTGTTTTCTGTTTTTTGTTTTCTGTCTGTTTGTGTTGCTGTCTGTTTGTTAGTGTCTGTTGTTTTCTGTCTTCCATTTATCTGTCTGTATTCTTTTTGTTTGTTTTAGTTTGAGTCTGTATATTTTTGTTGTCTGTTTCTGTCTGTTGCTGTTTTTATTGAATTTAGGCACCTTTTTCATGTTTTTCATAGGATTCCTAATTTGCATAAATTGTGAGAAATGTTAAAAAGTTGGTTGGATTGAGAGGTTTCATACTTGATGTGAATCATTGTTGCAATTGTTGAAGTGATAAGTAGGCTTGAGAAATAGAATTTAAGATGAACCATGTGCGGTAGAATTATGCCTTGTGAGTTTTTGAGTCTTTGTGAATATGTTCTTTCATGTGTGATTTCACCCTTGTGCTAGATTACTCTATGTTTTGCCTTGCCTCTTTTGACATTGCTTGTTGCACATGCTTTGATTGAGATGATTTAGGCCTTCTTTCTTTTAGCTACTAGCCAAATAAGCCTATCCTTGTGTTGATATCCATTATCACCCTCTTTGAGCCTTTAGCCTTTTCTTTCTTGTTTAGCTCATTAAAAACTAAAAAAATGATGGAAAACCATGTTACCCTAGCTTTAGGGAGAAAAAGGGCTTTAGAATTGTTTTGGGAGTGGGTTTGAAACAAGTGTGGGGTGTTTGTCTTTTGTTTTGTTTTGAAAGAAAAGAAAAGAAAGAGTTCAAATAGCAAAAGTTCAAAGAAAAGAAGAAAAAGAAGAAAAGTAGAAAAAAAATTGTGTATAAGCAAAGAAAAAGAAATTCAAGCAAAGAAAAAAAAAATATGCAATAAAAGTTGTTATAGTTCATTTTCATCCTTGTAAATTCTTTCAAATTTCATCTTGCTTCTACCCTTCTTTTATCTTGTTGGCTTGCTCCCCATTGTCCCTCTTTCTCTTAAGCTTTAGCCTAAATATCATTTTCTTATCCACCTTTCCCTAAGCCATTCATTACAAGCTAATAAAGTCCTTTTGATCTTTTGATGCATGTGTATTTCAAGTTGAATGAATGAGAGGTTTGTCAATGCTTGGATGTGCTAGTTGCATGTGGTGTTTGAGTGTAAATACAAGCCATACACATCATGTAAGGTTGAGTGCCACCCTTTGAGAGAATTCTATCACCTTGGTGCATTCTTGATTCTAAACTTGGCTACTTTTTCACTTTGTGCTTTGTGATCATGTTTTCATGGATTGTTTGTTACCTCAACATTATTCTTCCATCTTTCATCTCTCTCACTTTTGTGCATTGTTATGATCCATTGAAAAATATGTGTGCCTTGTTCATACCCTTTCTTTAAATTTTTTGGTTTACTTTAGAGGGTCATTTTAAGCTTTGAAGTTAGTGCCTCTGCACTTGTAATTTTGGACTGCGAATTTGCATTTCTTGGTTGTAAATAACAAATAATTAGATTGTTGGGTTTGTTTGTGGCCCATTTTATTTTCAGAACTCAGTCACTACATATATTAGTGACTTTAGTGAAACTTGGGCACCACACTTTACAATTCAATAAACAAGTTTTATATTTCTTTCTTTAGTTTTTAGAATCAAAACCCTTGTTCTTCATTTTCTCTCTACTATTCTTGCTTGTTCTTCATTGTTCTTCATTTTCGTTTTTCTGTTCTTCCATTTTCGTGCAACCATTTCATGGGGCTTTCATTGATTATGATCATGGAAGGCTAAATCACCAATCAATCCAAGGAACCAACCTAAGCACAAGGAGAATTGGAGTTCTGGTTTAGTATTTCGAATTCTACTTGAATGTTCATCTTCTTCTTCAATTGCTATTTTGTTTTTCATGATTATGAATGCGTTTAGGATTGAAAGCGGATTAGGTTATGGATTCATGCCTAATTTCGAATATTAATCACAGAATAATTGGATGATATTTCAATTAGGGTTGTGGTTTCAATTAAATTAGGGGTTAATTCGATTGAACAACTTCTAATGAGATTGAATGAATGTTCATGATAGGATAAATTTCTGAGAATGATGATGATTCGAATTGCTTGGTTTGGTGAATTGGATTGATGCTTCTCTAATCTGTTTTACTCACTTGTTGATAATCTTGTTAATTTTTGCGCTGTTCTTTAATTTTAGTTTACATTTTTGCAAGTTTTCCTTACGCACACAAACTGTTTGATATCTCTATTATTAGTGATTTGAAGCTAGAACCATATTGATAAGTGTCTCTGAGTCAACCTAGGTTAATCCTATTCTACAAAATTAGCTTAGTAAAAATTTTTTGGTGCGTGTCAACAACGTGAAATCAGTAACTTACCTTCAACAGGTTGTTGTGATTGTGTCGGTCCAACACCCGCACGGTAACGCATTTCAGACGACCACACATCAGTGTGTTGTTGGAATGCATTTGCATCCACACCAGCATCTTCGTCATTATCGGACGCACTGGCATTCTCCTGAAGAAGACGATCTTCCATCGCTATATTTTCATCATCGTCATCCATAACCCAAGTTGGGTCATGTGAATCTTCCTGAGACATGTTTGCACCTACAGCACCATATGATGATGCAATATGTGCAGAATTACAAGCAACTGACCTCCTGGGTAAAACAGCTTCCTGTACTACGGTGTAATCCACATACAACTCTAAAAAATTCTTCCGTGCCTGATTAAAAAATTATTCAATCACCATTTCCAATTCTTCACCATCCTGTATTGGAAATCCCATGTATTGATCTTGCTGCCATATTCTTGCCGTCAGCAAAGTGATACAACTGTTGTCATCCAAACCTAATTTTGGACATATCTTCTGATGCAAATCAACCAATGTTGCATTTCGGTTGATTCGTGTCATCCTTTTCTCCCCTTCAAATACAACACCTCTTCCCCCTTCAATTTTCCTTCCATTGAAAAATAACACAACATGAACAACCTCCGCATCACTTGAACTCATTTCCTGCCATCAACATAAATAAACGTCTGAAGCACACAAACACCCCAAACCCTAAATTATGAAACACAAACCCTAAACACTAAACACAACCTAAACCCTATACCAAAAGCCATAATACAATCACCACCAACCATAAACAGAAAACAACATAAACCATAACACAAACCCTATCCCCTAAATAGTAAACACACCCTAAACCCTAACCCACGTATATCCAGACAACATAAACCCCTAACCCACGTATCTGAAGCCCCTAAATCCTAACCCACATAACCGCACATCCTAAACTCTATCCCACCTATCCACACACCCTAAACCCTAGCCCATATATCCACACACCCTAACAACTGAACACTAACATGCTAAACCTTAAAACTAAACCGAAATCCGTAGACCATACATCTTTAACCCAAACTGGTAAAACTGAGATTTTTGGAGATGTAGTTAATCCCAGTAAATCACCAGATGGTGAAAGAAGGTCAATATTGTCGAAGGCACAAAGGCATAGAGAAGTGGTCTTGTTTACACAGCAACGACTTCTCATTCATCTAGAGACTTTGGCTCTTCATGAGCACGACTCACATGCCACAGGGTGAGATCACCATCAGAGAGGCAGCAAAGCCCTAAACCCTAATAACCACATACGACCTAAACACTAAACCGGAACCCCTAAACCCTAAGTCTGTAACCCACGTCCTCAACCCTAATCACCAACTATTACCTAAACCCTAACCCAGAACCCTTAAACCCTAGGTCTGTACCGCAATCCCTAAACCTTAATGACAATGTCAACCCTAAACCTACACCCTAAAACGTAAACACAATACACTAAACCAAGCCTTAAACCACAGTAAACATAACATGTATGTCAATAACAAGTTCATATGGCCCTAAAAAATTTCTAATTAAAAAAATTTAACTCACTAAATAATATGTAAAATTGTTTAATGAACAACTTACTTCTTTGCAGCGCTTCACTTCACAAATAACTGAGCTTTATCTACACAAACTCGTACCCGAACAACGTTTCACCTCAGACTTTTACACAGAACACACCTGGCTTGGGCCTATCAAATTTGTGGGGTTTGTAACGCCCCATACAAAACCAGGGTCATTAACCTGCCTTAATCACTATCATTAACTATAATCATCAGAGTTTAAGCAGTTTGGAAGCATAATATAAGAAATAAGAGCGACATCATCAATTGTCACTAACATAACCACTATACATTATAATATGGTGAATACACATAAAGTCACTATTTAAGTACAAAACTGTACATACATTCCCCTCAGGGTACAAAACTAAACCAAAGGCAGTATACAAAACATCATAGCCACATGCTCATATCATCTATGCCTAAGGTTTACAAATAGCAACTATCCCTACACAGGCTTCTTGCCTTGGGATCTATCTGCTCCTCCTGAAGATTCACCTGCAAAACATAAGCCCCACAGAAAGGGTGAGTTATAAAATCCCAGTAAACTCAGGGCCCTTGAAGGTATTTCCTTCCCCTGGTTCACTTCCAGACATATATATGTATGAATAGTATATCAACATCAGGTATTCACAGATTCTATTTCATAAAATCACGTCCACCTGCCTATAATCAGGTGATACACACGGCCTATAGCCATTCATAATATACATCATTACCTTGCAGAGGCTACATCTAGGTATATAGGAACATCTTCACTTAGGAGGCTACCTCTATATACTAGGAACATCTCATGCCTGGATCTCATCATATCTATCTGAGGTTACATCTGTATATATAGGAACATCTCCACTCAGGAGGCTACCTTTATATAACAGGTACATCTCTTTCTAATGAGGCTACCTCTGTGTATATAGGAACATCTCTACTCAAGAGGCTACATCTATATCACAGGTACATCTCATAATCTATCCAACACAATTTCCTGAGGAGGCTACCTCTGTGTATATAGGGACATCTCCATTCGGGAGACTACATCTATATCACAGGAACATCTCATAACAGGTCTTCCTCAATCTCATGTCATCTATCCTGCTACCATAGGATTCTATTCATTTACAGAATTCACATTCAAATCTGATAGTCAATCATGCGTATCATATGCTAGACCGCTAATAGTCCTGCACATCAATCTCACATCACAGTTTCATATTCCATTTCAAGTATCTCATAACAATACATATCATTTCCCCTTCACAGGGTACAAAAAACATATCAGGATCCAATCATACCAGCACACAATTTCTATATATATGCATTTACTCACACCAGAACCATCACTCCTTCTGGAGCATGCTAGAACACAGTAAAGGACACACATGCAAGAACCAAGAGCTTACTTGCTCTAGGCAAAACACTGGCTCTCCCGGCCTCGTGATCACCACCACCAGAACTATCAAGCTCATGTCCTACATAAGAGCAAACACATAACTTATCAATAACGGTTCTAAGCCGTTAGAACGAAAAGAACTATAATCCTTTCCATATGACACATAACCAATCACTTCATAAGTGATTCCCAGACCCTCAACAGGATCCCTCTCAGCCTAACCAAGGCTCCAGAGCTTCTTCTAAGACTCTATTCAGGCTAATACAAAGCATATCCTTGCTTTAGCCATATCAATTTCAAGCTTCTCATTATAACCAATTCAGCTCATAAACAACATCTATATTATCCCATGAGCAACTTTATCAACTGCTCTAATGTTCATAATAGCCAAATAACCAGTCTTTTCTCTACTCATACATAAACTCAGAGCCAAAATCAAACTTCATCAATAATGATGACTCAAGGCTCTAACTTCATCAGAACAACCCCCTGAACACAATTCTCTACAGGATCCAAGCCTAATAACAGCTCTAACACCTCCAAAACACTTCTCAAGGTACTCAAAATCCAACAAAACCCAATACACGAAACCAACGGCTAGAGCTCGAGTTTCTCACCTCTATGAAGTCAAGGAACACCAGGGAATCACTTTTCCCAAGATAGATCGCCCATACAAAGCCTTCTGCGACCTTGGGTTCTTCACTTTCAAGGATTCCCTTAGAAAACTCGATCTCGTCGTTTACCGCCTCTTGTCGAGAATAAAGCTTGGACTCTAGCTTATCTCGATGCTTTGAACACTTTCTCAGTTGGGTCAGAAGTGTTTAGATGAGAAATGGAGAAGATATGGAGCTTCTCCGGTCATCAATGGCTGCTGGACACTCAAGGAAGAAGATGGCTCACTCTCTCTCCCAATTTCATCCAGAATGAGCTATTTATAAAGCTGACCCAAAAGTCTCGCGCGGATCGCGCCATGTCCACACGGATCGTGCCATCTGTTCGAACCCCCCACGCGGTTAGCGCCATATCCACGCGGATCACGCCAGATGTTTGAAAGCATTGCCCTGATTCGAACCTCCCGCGCGGTTAGCGCTATACCCCACGCGGGTCGCGTGAGATAGCTGCAGGCACTGTCCTGATTCGAGCCTCCCACGCGGGTCACGCCATAACCCACGCGGTTCGCCCGAGAAGGTTGAATCTGCCTCTTACTTTCTTAAGCTTCCTCTTGGGAAAATCTAATGCATGGTTATGTTTCCTAGTCACAAGGCTTAATCCCATGCTTAAAAAAAATTCAAGGTATTACAGGGTTTATATAGGCATATGGGGCACCAACACGCCTAGCCAGGGCATGTTTAAACAAGCCTAGCTTGGGTGTGTTTAAACACGCCTAGGCAGGGCGTGTTTGGCTACCTGATTTTGCTAAATATTGCCCCAACTGCCTTATTTTGCTAATTTTATAATTAATTTATATTATTTATTAATTTTTGCCCTAACCAGCACCTTAAGTGTCTCACACTTCTAATACTGCTCTTATTCAACGAAACAGTGGGTCCCAACTGAGTTTTGGCGCACCACCATGTAGAGGAATTTCGAGTGGCATTGGTGGTGGGAGGTAATCATGTGCTTAATAATTTATTCCTTTTAAGGGTTTCTTTTATTTTAATGGGTCTCACCAAACGTGTAAGTACTATTATCATGCTAGTCTTATCCTATGTCAAACATCTATCGGATTACACTAGTCGCTTTTGGACGTGCATAATAAAACATACATTCACAGTTGTCCATATCATGCATACTAGTCGGTTTTAAAACATACATCCACGATACTCTATCTCATGCATACTAGTCGTTTTAAAACATAAAGCATACATAAAACATATTTTATATGAGATAGTCATGGTGCTCGTGCATTCTTTCTTCTTGCTCCTAGGCCGCGGCTCCATCATGAAATCTTCCATGCCTAAACGCCACTAGCCTAATTTTTCTAATTACAAAAGAATTAAAGAAACTCCAATACATCTTTGGAGGAACAAAAGAATATACAAAATTTAAAATTCAAAATTACAGCTCCAATTCAAATTTAAAACATTTAAATTCAAATATTTAAATTCAAAATTTAAATTCGGGCACCATGACCATCCCTTTCCATATCTAAACTTTAAAAGTTAAACAACTAACAAGCACACAATATAATTATTTCTCAAATGGCCGAAATATGCATCCAAATACATAATTCAAATTTTTTTTTGTTGATTCTTTATCAAAGAACACAAAATTAAACCATACAATCAACTATTTGTATACATAGACTTGTATAAGAAATTTTGTCACAAAAATATTATGTCATGCTCATGAAAAATTAATACAAAAATATAAAAATAACATGATCAAAATGAACAAAATTAATAACCCTAATATTTATTCATGTGACCACGACATGCATAGAATATATTTTGAAAACAAAATTATGGAGAAAACAATGCATTTGAATATTCATATCATGGCTGAATCATATTCTTTTCTTAAAAGATGTTTCGTTTGAAATCTTTCACAAAGAATCATAAAGAAACAAAACCATGTAATCATATTACAAACAACATATTATAACAAACAAGGTACCATCACCCATGGATAGTAAAGCAATCTGGCTCTGATACCTTGAAAGATAGGGCCTTGAAGCCTTAAGGCATGTGAGAAAAACAAAATTTTTCAAGCGGAAACACACATACCACACAAGAATCATTCTTTAGGACATAGATGTTACCTTGTTTATATTCGAAAATTGATGATCAAGAATAGGCTTGAAGATACAAGCCCTCTAATGTTGATCCACACCATTTCTTGTCAAGACTCAAGAACACTTCTTGAATGCCACCAACAAACACCAAAGGAGGCAAGCTAGGCGCACCAATAGAGAGGAAGAAGGTTAGGTTTTAAAGTGTTTTTGCTTATCTAAGAGGCTCACCAATAGATGATATTGGTGGCTGAATTTGCAGCCAAAACTCACACAAAGGGGCATGTGAAAAGGAGGAAGATAGATAGGTTTTTTCTCAAAAACTATATGAGAACTATGATCACAAGAATATATTTTATAGAAGAGTTTGAGTCAGATTTTTTTTTTAACCAAAAAATCTGATTATAAAGCATCCTACACGTGAAGAAAAGATAGAGTTGTTGCATTTCAAAAAATTGCCAACAACCTCCTATCATATCCTCCTAAGACCAAGTCAATTACTTGGGAATTATTTTGCCAAATAATAAATCAATATCAACCGTATGAAACCCCTTTAATCAGCCCTCAAACTTCTTTCTAAAATCTAGGACATGATCATGATAAGATGCTAGTTTAATTCAAATTCAAATCTAACTCTTATCTTCTCTTTTTTATATGAAACTAACTACTATAGATAATGCATATTTAAATTATCAAATTTAAATATTAGATAATTAATTTAATTATTTAAATTAATTAATAATGTCTTGGACTATCCAAGCCCATTAACTCCATTCATGCGCCCCTCTCTCTTTAAGATAAGTTTCCAAACTCTTTCTTGGGCCAACAACCATTATTAGGCCCAAAACCTTTAATGCTATAATGTCATGACAATAAAATGTTAGTGTGTGACCCATTAGGCCCAACATAGTTACTGACATAAATGAGTTTTGGCCCAACAAGGCCTCTACCCATTTAATGACAACACAGAGCACTAGCAATGCTTTGTTGCACCAGAACTAGTTAGGTAAATGACAAGATCATCCTATTAAATCTATTTGGTTTCCGTATGTATTTCTTTTTGTCTTGGTTACCTTCCCATAAAACCTAGGGTAAGGAAACGTATCAGTCCTTGCGGTCTAGGGTAAGCTTTAATACGAAATAGGGAGTCTCCAATTTTACTGACTTTAAAGGCAAATCATCTCATGATTTCTTTTACTATGCATAGATTCCCGAGTCCCGTAAATGTCATCCCGATTTCTCCGGTTTACAGATAACCTAATCTCTCACAGAGATTTGACGAATTCCTTCAGCTAGTCATCCTAGACTCGTGTTCTTTCAGGACATGCCCAAAGGTATACCTATGTGTCTCCATATAATGCAAACACTCTCTAAAGCCAAAAAATGTAAAGGCAAAATTAGCCAACACAGTAGAGAAGTAATCTTTTGAGAGACATGTGCTCTAACATCACAAGTTTGGCTCGTAAAAAAAAAAGTGGCAAATTCAGTTTACACAAGCCTTGAGTTCAAGAAACATCATAATATACTACTCGGCCTACTCAAGCCTCAAGTTTAGAAATTTCCAAAAACATTTAAACATTGCTAATCGAAACAGGTCTGAAACTTGGCCTCCATAGGGCTTGAGTTCAAAACATTCCAAAGTTATTCTAAACATGACAAACCAATGCAGGTGCGCAACTCGGCCTCCTTAGGCCTTGAGTTTATCAAACCAAACTCGACCTACAAATTTCTCTTCTAAGCACAACACTTTGACCTTCGTAAGACTCAAACGATATTCTTAAATTATTCTTTTCTTGACCTATGCAGGGCCTTGAGATACTTCCCCAAAACTTTCCCAAATCAAAAAATTTCAAAGTTCAACTTTAATATTTTGGACATACATAGGCCTCACAATAATTCACCGAGTTAAACTCTCATATTTCCTACATTTCAAACTATGTAGACACCCAAATGGTTAACTATTAAACTTCTTCATCAAGCCACTTCAACTTACAGATCTTGCTTTACAACACTTGCTGTAACATCTCGATCATAATTAAAGAACCCGAATCGGCTTTTCATTAAGTCATTTTGCTCAAATTGTACTTGTGGCTTGGGGGCGTGTGTATTGACCAATTAACTCGGTTATCTGAGTTATTATTGGATAATAGTCACTCAACTTTCTATCTCACTAAGCCACAACTAGGTTATAACCTCCTATTTCACCAACAAAATGCTACTATTATAAATAAAGGAGTACATCGCAGGTAATTGATTTTCTAACTCTACTAGATTTTTGAGTATTCAATCATTGACTTGGATGTGAGAGTAACTTTGCAGATACCACTACTATCACCTAGCGTAGATCAGCATACTGAGTAGTAATCAGATTGCTGTTCAATATCAGCATGGAGAACACCTCAAAAATCGGTTAGAACATAAATATTGTTAGAATGTTGGGTAGATATTTATTTAATCCAAGGACGGATATTGGAAAGAAGTAAATTAAGTAGATATATTTACATCATTTTGTATATTGACATACGTGAGTATTGATGAGTTTAGTTACGATAAATATGATGCAGATTGCTTTGACACTATGTCAAATAATTAATGGACTAGTTTGTAAGAGATGTTGTTCAGTGAAAATATCAATTTTTTTGAGTTAATAAGGTTATTCTTTACATAACCGTATAATGACATATGTGGTGCAAGTAAGAGATTATTAGATATTTATCTAATATATATGTGAGTCTATATATAACATCAATTAAGTTGTATTATTAAGTTATCTAATAAAGATGAAGAAATATTTTTTGACATCTATTTTGTAAAGTGTAGATATCAAAAGTTATATTTTTATTTCTACAATGAGACAAAATAGAAATAAAATTAGTTCAAAAGACATTAGTGATCACTCTTGATGAAAGAGCATGTAAAATTAGAGACGAGAGAAGAATTAAGTATATAAAGATTGGAACACCAAGTACCACAAGTTTCTTTAACTTAATAGTTGAGGTTTAACATGAATCGGAATACGTTTCCGCTCAGCTACGTTTATTCTTGTTTTTTTTTTTTTAGTGAAAATCTACGCTTACTTTATGATTTGAAATGAAAGCTTTTTATTAATTTGATGATGGCTTTTCATGTATAGTAACTCCTTACATTTTTAATCAGCAATTACTCTAGCTTGGATTTTGATCGCTATTTATTACAATAAAGCAATCACACAAGATATATAGAACTAGGCATGCTAGATTAGTTTGAGGCCCGAAGACTTGCAAATGGTCCCCTCATTGAAGCAAAGCCATGCATATATTTGGTTTACAATTTGTGTTGGGTGTTCATCCCAGAAAAGATGAGTGTCTCTGTTTGGACAAGGAACAGTGTTGGGATGGCATTTAAGATCACCATAAATGGTGTTAGGGCAGCAAGGCTTCCATGTTTCCACTATCCCTGCAAAAGAAGGTAGTTAATTAGTTGGGGTTTTGTTTGGATACATGTCAGAAAGAAAGAGCTTCTGAGATTTTCTTTATAAAAATATAGGATTTTTTCGGACAAAGAAATTCTTAAAAACTTTCAAAATTCAAGTGTGCTAAGTGCTAACACAAGCTATTACTTCTTACCATAACTCTTTCCAGTTTCCCTCATCCCCTTAAGGAACCCAAAGAGATCTGAATGTACAAAGCTGAAGCCAGGAAGCTTTGACTGCAACTCATGGAGCACTTTAGGCAACATTCTATTGTAAAAGCTGATAGCTTTGTTTATTGTCTCATCACATTTTCCTCTTGGTGTAGCGCGGATAGCTTTTGAGGGAAAGCAACCTGCTGGGGGAATGTTGTTCACGAAAAACTTTCTTGCTCCTAGATTATATATTATCTGCCAGAAAACAACAAATGAAATAAATGAATAAAAATATCCGTTAGTGATGTTATTGCTGATGAATCTTTTTGGTTGACAAATGTAAACATGAATTCTAGCTAGTGTGAATCTTTGAAAGAGAGAATTCACGATAAAGCCAGACATACATAGTTAAGGTCCCATTCTTGTTTTAACTAGTATGATAACATATAATTAAATATGTCACTTCTGAGGTTCATTTAACAATAAAGAGAGTTTTGAATATTAAAGATAATAATATATTGAGGGTTTTCACTTGTGATGTGGGTTGCTTAATGAATTGGTAATTACTAATTATAGACATACATGTACTTTTCCTGCCATCTCATGTTCTTACTTATGGCATCACATCTATCATTTTGTTTTCTTATCTAGCTCTTTCTTTTTTACCACTCTAAATCCAACACATTTTAGAGTCTACGTTTTTTCTTTTCTATATTTAGTTCTGTTCTATTTGTCATTTCTCTGGAAAAGAAGGTTGGGCATTTTTATTTTTGCAATTATGTAAGTGTTAAGAAGTCACCTATTTCTGAAAATTGGCATCTCTATTCCAAAATCCAAACTAGGAGACAAGAATAGACAAGAATGTGAAAAAAAATGCAATTCCATAAGAAGTCCTGCTGGCAAAGTGATATGAGTTCATCATACAATAAATTATAATTCGACCGTATACTAAGTTGCTGACATTGGCCCACCGCTTAGCTACGTAGGCTTTTATCATTTATGTAAAAATTTTGGTTTTTTGAATTAATCTTTAACTATTAAACGTATTACTTTTTGAAAATTATAAGTATTATTTTTCAACACCAAAACAAATAAAGGTTAATTTTATCTCATCATGTATTTATGTCCATAAAAAGGCATGTAATGCACCGAAGATAGAAGTCTTTGTGCGAGAATGATTGTTTATGAAAACCATTTTTCCTGCTTTGTTTTTCACAGTTTGTAGTACATGGTTTTAAACTATGGAGTAGATGACAATATTGTGGAAATTGAGGATAAATATGCACAAAGTCCACTCATAATTATATATGGGTATACTGTGGTTAAGGAAACAGTAAAAGCCACTATGATAAAAAAAATGTGTGAATTATGAAAACTAATGAATTGAAAATAGCGAACGAAGTTTTGCATTACCACTCAAGGGAGAGTATTTAAAAAAAAAAAAAAAAAAAACTCAAGGTCAAGAGAAAGAAGAAAATTTGTCTTTTAAATAGCAACACGAGAAATTCGTCTATCTTCAGTGAGATAAATTTCCTACCATTTGTCATTTCCCCTAAGAATATAATTTACGGTTACATTTATGATTGCGGACTGATGGAAAACCTTTACTATGTTCACACTTTGAATACCCACCCATATTACATATAGGCCATATGACTAAAAGAATAATTTTAATACCCACCTCTTGGTAGAATGCAAGCGTAATTGCTCTTACAATGGTCTTAAATTGAGTGAAAAAAGGGCTATTAATTAAATGAAAATTAAAACTCGATTTTATGTCACATACCTGGATGCGTAGGGTGAATTCATTTAGCAGGAACAAAGCAAGGTTTTTGTTGCCGCGGAAGGTTCCATTATGGAAGTAATCGTTCACCCCCGTAGAGACAAAAAACAAGGATTCAGATAAATGCTTCTCAACTTCTTCTTTAAACACCTTATGCAAATTATGCTTAACAGTACTATGGAAGAACTTAATTTGCTTGTCAAGTGTCAAAGACGTGACCTACAAAAAAGAGTACATACATGCATGATGTCAAAGACAAACAAAATAACCAAAAAAAATTACCTGAACTGATGAAGTAGCTCAAAACATAGGTGTGAGTGTGACATTTACTTACGTTGTTGGTGTCTGGAAGAATGCCAGACCCACCAGATGCATAATTAATGCCAGTGCTGATTTTGTTCCTTTGATGATTTGTAAGATCCAAGTAGGGACGGACAAAGGGTAGTCCTAGATGCATAGCTGCATTGAAAGAAATTTAATAGCTTAGTTTATAGAAAATTTATAAAAGTTGTATGGAAATTAATGGTGAACATCAATTTATGGAACCAAAGTTAGTTAATTGATTGATAAAAAGTAAGAACACAAATTGCAAAGTAGTAATAACTAATGTTACCAAGGAAATCAGCCACGGTTTTTCCATTAGTGGCACGACCGGTAGGTTTGTTGCCACCCATAAAATCTATACCATAAGGAAGATAATCTGCTCCACCGCTTGGAAGATGATTGTTGTTCCCACAATCAATCAGGGAATCACCAAAAACATACAAAGCTGGAAACTTTTTTGTGTTATACGACTCAAATGAGTTCGCTGCTGATGATAGGGGTAAAACCAAAATTAGCAACACAAAACAAAGGGTGATGAGATACTGGCTATTCATTTTTGAGACAGTATGAGAGGCTAAGGTGGATTAGTAACTGCAATAAACTAGACTCGGTAGCCTTGGTTTTCTGTCTTCTTTGTAGTGATTGTGTTGAACAATTGCTTCGGTTTTTATAGCGCCATAGCCCATATGGCCCTCGATAAAATGAAACAAAAAAATTAAATATATTAAGTATTAAGTGGAAATTTAGAAATTTTATATATTTGCTTCATATATCTTTAACTTTTGATATGAGATATTGAAACTAGTGTTGCATTGTAGATTAATTGCATCAGCAATGATGTCATGGTGTTCTTACCGAGAGTGACCGATAGTGATGTGGTTAACAAAATATTGCTGTCAACACAACATTCTGTTTTTTCTTGTTTTTATAAAATAATATCTAACATTGCATGTAATATAAATAATAAAAATATTCAGAGATGTTGGCATTTAGTTGCTGGAATTAAGACACCACCGGGAAAAAGTGATTTCAGGTACTAATCTTTTTTAAGAGAATAATATTTGCATAACATCTTCCTGGCAAAAGTGATTTCAGTTACTAATCTTTTTACGAGAATAATATTGGCATAACACCATCGTGGCAAAAGTGATTTCAGTTACTTTTTTTTTTATGCAAGTGATTTCAGTTACTAATTAATCTTTTGAAGAGAATAAGCATGACTGTAAGTGTACAAACGTGATTCAACTTTTAAGAACATATAAATAATACTTTTTTTGTATAAAATTTCACACTTAGATATGAGTGGTTATTGATTCAGTTTCATTTGATGAATCACATCACCCAAATTAAATTAATTAAGCTGATGTGACTCTTTTCTTTGCTTGAAGTTGACTCGAACCAAATTAATAAGTTTTAAACTCAAATTAATTCAAAGCAAGTTTTTGATAACTTTAATGTTAAGTTGGAATTTGTCCTCTAAATTATTATTATAAAAATTATTATTAAATATTCTAAACTAAACTTTGTTTGGCTTGAGACAATCAGACTTTAGATTTATTTTGTGTTTGAAACATACATTGAATAAGCATGTTAAATCTATTAAATCATTCACAAAAAAATGTCACACCTATTAAATTATGCAGTAGTGTATATTATAACTTTTAGTAAAATGCGCGTATGATGCAACACGCTCTAAGTTAGGTTAAAATGATATTTTGTTCTTTTTGTGCTATGTCTAGGTCCACTTACGAGATACTCATAATTATGTACGGTAGTATTATTATTATTTATTTTTTTGCTCTTCCCTCACGCGTTTTCTCCATCTACCCTCTCAGCTAGCGTGTTCAACTTAAACTTCAAACAGTTCAAATGGAATGTGTGAAACAAAAATGATTAGTACAAAGAAAAGAATCCCTTACTTGCGTTTAAAAAACAAACTAGTAGAAAAATTGTCTGGGTTTTTAATAACATTACCACGTGAAATTAAATGAGAAACGTGAACATAGGAAACAGAAAAACATGATCGACAATGAAATGTTTAATTCTTTTCATCATCTATCAAACATTTGACCATGCATGCTACACACAGGGGACCGATTAGGTTTCTATCTACTGAGAAAAATTTGAGCAGTTTCAATCAGATGCTTATTGACACTGGCTATTTGTGTTTCACTAATTAGAAAAAATCCAGTTTTGAGATGAAGCTAATGTAAGATCTAATGAATATTGTCCTGTAATGCCTTATTGAAAATAAGGAATCTAGCTATTTCCTTAATTGCTAATATCCTTGTCAATTGTGATATAGTCCTTAAATGCATATATAACTTTGGACCAGATACATTCTCAGTTTTCATATTAGTAGTGCTATTGGACGGTTCCATCCTTTTACATGAAGGTAACGTATGAGGGATCAATAAAAAGCAAGACAACTAATTGCACAGAAGATTCCGATTGTTATAACACTATTCAAATTTAAGTTTCTCAAAATAATTAGTACTAGGACTACCCCTTTTTGGTGTCCAATTGTTTGGAGTATATGGCTACATCGAAACTCGATCTGTTATTTTTAAGAATGAGGAACCATGATTGCTACCCCTTGTACTGTTTTTATTTTATACATATATTTTGCTGATCTTGTACTACCCCTTACCATTGATATTTTTAACATTTTTCATTACTCCTAACAATATTTTTAAAATAAGATCAATCATTAAATCAATTAAAACATTAGTTTAAGATTTAATGATTCAACCAAAATTGAATCTATATTGATAAAATAATAACAATTAAATAACGCATAATAATATCATAATTTTAAACACTAAAAAGTAAGACAAAAATGCCATTTTGATGTCTTTTCAATTAATATTTAAACCTTATTAAATGTCATTTTATTTATCTTGACAATATTTTAGATTAAAAAAATGAATAATGTTAGAATAACAT
This sequence comes from Glycine tomentella, assembly GCA_007407185.1. Classification (NCBI taxonomy): domain Eukaryota; kingdom Viridiplantae; phylum Streptophyta; class Magnoliopsida; order Fabales; family Fabaceae; genus Glycine; species Glycine tomentella. Next base: position 35,651 of record PYAF01000942.1, read on the forward strand.
AATATATCATGTTCATAAAACATAAAGTGAGAACATGATAAAGGATCTTGGAAAATCATGATTCTCACCAATATAAGAAGGATAAAGACATGCTCGGAAGCGCTGATGATGGAGTAACAACCATCTCTTTCTTTACCAACATCGGTAGGGCGATTTCTCTCTCTAAGCTTTCTTTTCTATTATGTGTTTTTCTGATGGAAGAATAACACTTGGTGTGAAGGGGAGAGAGGACCAACCCTATTTATACATAATTGTCTTTAATCTGGTACGTCCATCATATACCATATCAATGCTTGAGATCAATGCACTTTGTAATCGTTTTGTAGCGGTTAATTATTAATTGGGCCACATCAATAGGTGTAACTGTTCACATGAATAGTTGTAGCTATTCACATCAATAGTTGTAACTAACAATATTTCTATTATGTGGGAATATATTTCTAACATTCTCCCACTTGGTCTGATTAATCATAATATGCATGTTCAATACATCTCTTGCGTTGGCTATCATAAAATGATAAGTTGTCAAATGCGAGTTATGACGGTAGTGCATTATTAATAACGCATTCCCTTTCATATACTACATCATCAACGACTCATCATATATCATTCATAATATATAGGAGATATATATAATGGTCCACATAATGTCTTACAAAGGCTTTCTTGTTAGATTTCATAATGTATATACAACCATAAGATAACAAGAAAACATAATGTATTGTCAGAAACACATAAGTGAGCTCAGAATGTCACACATCAATAATCCTTAATACAACCAAGGCCCATACTTTCAACATGTTCTTGAAATAACTTTGGTTGCAACCCTTTCGTCAAAGGATCTGCCATCATTTGTTCAATTCTGATTTGTATAATTGACACTCTTTGTTTCTGAACCTCCTCTTTAACGGCAAAATACTTCAACTCTATATGTTTGACACCTTTAGAGTATTTGTCATTTTTAGAGAAGAATATTGCTGCAGAATTGTCACAATAAATTTTCAGCAGCCTGCTAATGGTGTCGACAACCGCAAGCCCTGAAATAAAGTTTCGCAGCCATAATGCATGAACTGTGGCTTCAAAACACGCCACAAATTCTACCTCCATAGTGGATGAAGCAACGATAGTCTGTTTTGCACTTTTCCATGATATGGCTCCTTGAGCCAACATAAACAAGTAGCCAAAAGTTGACTTTCTACTATCAAGACATCCACCAAAATCCGAATCCGCATATCCAATCACTTCCAATTCATTGGATCTTTTGCACATGAGCATGTAATCCTTCGTGCCTTGAAGGTACCTTAAAACTTTCTTTGCAGCTTTCCAATGTTCCATTCCAGGATTATTTTGATACCTGCCTAACATTCCAACCGCAAAACTGATATCCGGTCGAGTACAGGTTTTAGCATACATTAAGCTGCCTACAACAGAAGCATATGGAATTACTTCCATCTCTTTCCGTTCAACATCATTCTTTGGACATTGCATGAGACTAAATTTATCACCTTTATGTATAGGAACAATTCCAGGTGCACACTTACTCATATTGAATCTCTCAAGAATCTTCTCAATATATCCTTTCTGAGATAGTCCTAATAATCCTTGTGACTGATGACGGAATATTTCTATTCCTATCACATAGGACGCATCTCCCATATTTTTCATTTCGAAGTTCTTTGAGAGAAAATCTTTAGTCTCATGCAATATCGATAAATCATTCGCAGCAAGTAAGATATCATCAACATAAAGGACTAGAAAAATAAACTTACTCCCACTGATCTTTTGGTATATACACTGATCAATAGTGTTTTCCTTAAATCCAAAAGATGCACTACTACAATTGCAGCTTTTAAGGCCGGTTATTTTACCCATACAAAGTCGGTTCTGGAACCGACCTTGTACACTGACGTCGTCAAAAAGGGAAGGCTACAACGTCTGTTTTCTGAGGACCGACTTTGAATTTTTTTTTTAAATTCGTACAATGTAAGTCGGTTATTTCAAAAAACTGACTTAGAAAGCTTAGATACAAAGTCGGTTATTTGAAAAAACCAACTTTGAAGGCTAGGATACAAAGACGTTTATTTTAAATAACTGACTTTGAATAGTTATCTACAAAGTCGGTTATTTAAAACAACCGACTTAGAAAATCGATTTTGCGAATTCAAAGACAGTTATTTTAAATAACCGACTTTGTAGATAACTATACAAAGTCAGTTATTTAAAATAACCGACTTAAAAAATCCCTTTTGTGAATTCAAAGGCCATTGCTCAAGTACTTAGTCTTATCACAAAAAGATCAAGTTGTCGTGCTGCTACTATATAATGTTAGCATTTAGACGTTTCAGGTTTGTTGAAGAGAAGCAAACAAGATATATATTTAATCCACACAATTTCATTTTGATTAGAAAATCTAAGGAATGTGAAGCCAATTTTAATCATACCAAATAGTATACACTAAACCACCAAAAACTTGGCCAATAGAGAGTCTTTATTTACAGGTTTGTCAGATGCATAATATAAAACCAAGCTGTAGTTTGATTTAGCTGGAACCTGAGATTGATGGCCAAAATAAAATATAGCTTGAACCACAGATCTAAATATGGTTTGGATTCAAGCAATCATACATTGTAAAAAGTTTGAATATATATATATATATACACACATACATATATATATATTGGTGTAAAGCTAACCAACCAAGAAATTTAGAGAGAATCCAATGGGGAGCTATTAAACTGAATTGATTAGTTGAAAATCAGAGAGATCAAATCAATATATAAATATGCTGAAGTATAAATTTAACAGTAACACACCTGAATCGGTGCAGGTCGACATGCCATCATTCCCAATTGATTGTTTGCAGTATGTCCGGTAAGTTCTACCAAAATATCAACTTCGTTGTCTCTAACCATGTTGGCAACCCTCTTTTCATCAATTCCATAAATATCTTTTCAGATACCTCCCTTATTTAAAACTTTGTATCTAAATCTAATGGTTTTTGAATCTGCCTGCAATATCAAATGAAAATCAATTCCAAATTATTTTGCAAGTCCAGAATATTAACCCAGCTAGCCACTAGTGCTGAGGCAATTTAAAGTGTTTCTACATAATTGGTTGTTTGGTAAATTGTTGTAACAACTGATTCCATAGAATCCTGTTCTTGTTCCCACAAAATAGAACTGCTAAGTCATATTTAAAAGACAAGATAATCAAATATCAACAAAGCAAAAGCATGATGAAACTTTAATCAAACTAAACTGTTCACCATTTTTTCCCAATTCCTGTTCACCATTTTGCAAAAAAAAAAAAAAAATTGCTACAGTGTAGTTATTTTTTCAAGCAATGTATGAATAATAATGCTAGCAGAGTAATGGATGCAGCAAATGTAATACTTATACTATATAACGGCAAGAATAATAACAATGCCTTATTCCCCTAGGTGAAAGCTAAGCTGATAGACTCAATCTGAGTTCTGAATTCACAATCCATATATTCTATGACATGATAAAATAATTTAAGCATGGCTTTACCTGAGAGTTTACGACATAAACATCTGCTGCAAAGAAAAGTGGGGCAACACACGTTGTGGCAAACTGCTAAGTGTAGGAAATAGAAATCAGTTAGGAAATTATAGTGTAGTTAAAAAATTAATTAAATAAATTAAAAGGCAGTTAAATTTTGTTAAAAACTCTTACTTGACTTCCTTCTTTGCAAGTAACTGCTATTGTATATCATTCTATTAAAGCTTTACTAGTTATTAGTTCATTTCCTTTTTATTTGGAACTATTTAAGGGAAAGAATAGTTATAGTTAGTAAATATTGTAAAAATTGAAAGTGGCAAATCAATGATGATTCAAAATGGTAAAGTGACCGAATCCACTTGGTGGCTCCATTGATTTTATATTGTTACCCATGAAAGTTCTTCCACTCTAAGACCTATGTAATTAAATTAAATAATAGCAATGGTGGAGTTAGTAAATATAGTAATAATAATAAAGTACAAATATCATAAAAAAATAAAGTAAAATAGATATATTAAACTTTCACGTTTGTTCAAAGAAAAACTTGAATAATAGATATATTAAACTCTAACCATTAATGTATTCCCTGCACCAAAATAAATTGACCATAAATTACAAAGTTTATGATTGCTTTTATTGTGGCCAGCACCCACAATAGCACTAATTAAAGCCAAAAGGTCCAAAAAGTCAAAACCTTTTGGCTAAGCAAAATCATATAATAGTAAAGATAAAAAGGAATTAGAACGCAGCCTCACCTTCAATCTTAGCAAAAAATTTGAACTTCAAACATAATAAACAAATTATAAAGGACCTCAAGAGGTGATAAAGTTTTCAAGTCTCTCCTTGAACAAGATATTACAATTACCCTAAATAAGTATTGAAGATTGTTCCTCAATAGAGAGTATTCTTGTGGCAACTGATGCAGACAATTCATATACCTACACCAATATATGTTTTTAGTGATTCCATTTCTTATCCAACTATTGTGGTGAAGGTCATATCACCATGCTCAATTTCAATCATCAGTACAAGATCTCCTATGTTATTATTGGTTAATGGTTATGACTCATTCAAAAGTGCTCACGAAAAAGCAACACAGCAAAAAATGCAATATTTTAGGCTGAGTGGAAAGGCATATTCCCTAACTAAGTGCTGAAGTGGGATTTTTTTTTTTTTATAAATAATTTCCAACAAAGGATAAATTAAGAACAGTTGGTCAATAGCATAGTTTTCTCATAAAAAACAAGAATACAAGTGGACAACATCTTACATTAACTAATAATCTTTTTTCTTTTGTTTAGGTACCAGATCTTGGAAACAATTTATATTTCAACCAATAAATGAGTCACTTCTGCCACCCATAAAAACATGGACAGTACTATACCCGAGGAGGGGTAGAGATGAAAGTGGGATTTGATCTCAGGACCTTGCCCATAAAGCACTTCATTAGGTGAGCCAGCTAGCACCTTCAAACTCTTGATAATTTATTTATCTCTATAGAGTTTAGAAGGAAGAAAATATAAAATTTACTGGAACAACATACTTTTTATCTCTTTCTCAAAACACATTATATAAGCCAAGGTCTATGAAGTGCAACAATACTTGCTTGATAATTTCCTGCCCATGATCTTATACAGTGAAACCATGGTAGTATACAAACAAGCATAATTAATTGCAGTATATCATGACATCAAAAAGGTCCTCAATATCAATAATCAGAAATATGAACAACAGAGATGATTCATTATCATTACTCGTTATGTTACTGGTCCCCCATCATTTCAACAGGTGAGTTCAAATTTTCATTGAACAGCTAGCTGCTTTGTTTCCAAAAAAATGGTACTGGCTATCTAATTTTACAAAACCCAATTGCTTCTTGTGAGTTGTAAGATTTGGTTGTTGTGGTTCCTTAGACTATTCAATGAAATTCAAACATTATATGTATCATTTGACAATGGAGGCAAGTGTGATGTGTTGGTGATAAGGGTGAAAGAGTGAATGCAGAGTCGCTGATATAGTGTAATTACACTATATCCCTTTGTGGGACAGGGCAAACATATAGTGTAAATACACTACATTCGTTCGAATTTTGAAGCACCACCCACACTTATCATCAATTATGAACAACGAGGAGTCAGATGACAAATCAAAATGAGCAACCAAGACATTAAATAATTACGATACCTTAACGACAGCAGATGAAAGTCGACGTTTAGCAGGAGGTTGATCTTCAAAATCATTCTTGTCTCCCTGAATAATAAATATATGAATACAATGAGTTGGGAGTGAACCCTAAAGAGAGAGGGAGAGAGGGAATACTAACAGTAACAGGGCGAATAAAGGGTCGTTGGCGAACACCGTTAGAGCGAAGAGCAGGACCCGCCAAGGCACCTCTGTGAAGACCTCGAGGATCTCGAAGCCTCTATGTAATCTACAAAAATTAACAAAAATAAGAAACAATTCCAACACACGCACACAGATATGAAATGTTTAACTGCAAACACACGAGAAGAGGAATGAAATCGATCGAATGATTAACCCTAGTCTAATCGAATGCGAACCGAGACAGAGAGAGAGAGAGAGACCTTGATGTCGAAATTGGCGCCGACGATGGCGATAGTGGCAGAGACAGGGTGGAAATGGAGGGTTAAGACGAGTTTGCTCTCGTGCCAGCTAATTTGAACCGTGCTAACTTTGGGTGTGGAAGGAACTAGGCTGGGGTTGAGTGCTGTTATGTCGAAGGCTTCATAAAACCTAATTTGAATATTGGGAAAGCAATGAACGATGACGGTGTTTTGTAAAAACCGAATTTGAATTGTTCAAAATGACAACGATTTTACATAACCGTCTACGAAGCTCACCTACGATGACGGTCTTCTTGGAACCGTCTTTGTTTTGTATATGAAAAATGCATAATTTTCCAGATAATTACAAAATTGCCACCGCCTACCCTACTAAGACGGTTTTGACACCACCGTCGTGGATCGCCTGTCGTAAAAACATACCTTTGTAGTAGTGATGTAACAATGGTATTAAACTTTATATACCATTGTTGGGAGGCTTGCTTAAGCCCACATATTGACTTCTTAAGTTTACACACCAACTTTCTTTCACTTTCCATGGAAAAACCTTCGGGTTGATCCATATGAACTTCTTCCTCAAGATCACCATTAAGAAAGGCTGTTTTCACATCTATTTGATGCAGCTCTAAATCATAATGAGCTACTAATGTCATAATTATCCTAAATGAATCCTTTTTAGAGACGGGTGAAAAAGTCTCTTTATAATCGATGTCGTCTTTCTGAGTGTAACCCTTGGCAACGAGTCTGGCTTTATATCGTTCAGCATTACCACTAGACTTGCGTTTTGTCTTAAAGACCCACTTACAACCGACTCTTTTAGAACCTTCTGGTAATTGAACGAGTTCCCAGACATTGTTCTGTTCCATGGATTTTAGCTCTTCCTTCATAGCTTCTTTCCATTTATCAGATTCAATACTTTCTATGGCTTGTGAAAACGAAACTGGATCTTTATAGATTCCAACATCATGATCTAATTCTTGCAAATAAACCACAAAATCATTCGGAATAACTAACTTTCATTCCCTTTTGGATCTTCTTAATTCTATTCCTTGTGGTTCTTGTGCATTAGTATTTTGTAAGTTAGTATCTTCCGGGAGAACTGTTTCATTCAAATGTTGTTCATCATTGCTATCATGTTCTACAACGATTGGAACAACATTAGGTGAAATTGTGGAAGAAGGAACAATTACAGGCAAAGGAATATTTACCAAAGTCTCCTTTATTTTCACAACTTCCCTTTTAGAACTCCCTCTAACTTCTCCATTCTCAATGAATCCAGTATTACCAGTTTCTACAATTCTCGGACTATGGTTTGGGCAATAAAACACATACCCTTTAGACTTCTCAAGATAACCAATGAAGTACCCACTAACAGTTCGAGAGTCTAGTTTTCTTTCATGTGGATTGTAAACTCTTGCTTCGGCTTGGCAACCCCAAACATGCAGGTGCTTCAAGCTAGGCTTCCTGTCCACAATTCAAAAGGAGTCTTTTGAACTACCTTACTGGGAATCCTATTTAGCAAGTAAGTCGCAGTTTTAAGCGCATAAGTCCACAAATTTCTAAGTAGTGTGGAGTTACTCATCATACTCCTTACCATATTTAATAATGTTTGATTACGCCTTTCTGCTACACCATTTTGTTGTGGTGTGCCTGGCATAGTGTATTGTGCACATATGCCATGTCTTTCGAGGAATTTTGCAAAAGGCCCTGGACACTGTCCTAACTCATTATATTTGCCATAATACTCACCACCTCTATCTGATCTTACGATTTTCACTTTTCTATCCAATTGCCTCTCAACTTCCTTAATGAATATCTCTAGGACATCTACTAATTGATATTTTTCATGAAGCAAGTAGATATAGCAATAACGTGAAAAATCATCGATAAAGGTAATGAAATATTTTTCTCCATTAAAGGCCAAAGTGTCCATTGGCCCACAAATATCGGTGTGTATAATTTCTAAAAGCTGGGTGCTTCTTGTAGCTTTTTTCTTATTATGTTTGGTTTGGTTTGCTTTCCCTTAATGCAATCCACACATAACTCAAGGTCATTGAAATCTAAATTTGGCAAAATTTCATCCTTCACCAATCTCATGATTCTTTCTTTAGATATATGACCTAATCTTTTATGCCACAAGAAAGCATAACTTTCATTCTCGATGCCACGTTTTAAACCAACATTGAAAACAATGTTAAGCAGTGATTCAGCATAAACATTATCAAGTTTCAATTTATATAAACCATCCATAAGAATACCAGAACCAATAAGATCAGCATTCTTATATAAATTGAAAACTCCAGATCCAAACATAAGCTTAAAACCATTATTATCCAACATAGAAACAGAAATAAGGTTTCTGGACAATGAAGGCACATAAAGGGTGCGCAATCGGTCTAAATGATAGCCACTTTCTAAGACCAGACGATAAGTCCTTATGCCTTCAATTGAAGATTTCTTTTTGTTTCCCGTAAAGAGAAAACGATCTTCATTTGGATTTATAGTTCGGATCAATAACGAATCCCTTTCTCAGCTTTCTGACCCATGAGATTAATAGAGTGACTCACATGATTCTTTAATCGTCCTTCCTCCTGAACAAGCATACTGACCAATTCATTAACATTCCACTTATCCTTAATAGTGTTATAGTTAATTTGAAATGGCCCATATTCAGGAGGTAACGAGTTCAAAACAAACTGAACTAAGAATGAGTCCTCAACTGTAAGTCCCAAGGTCTTCAGTTTTGCTGCAAGATTAGTCATCTCAATAATGTGCTCTTGCATAGTTCGAGACCCATCAAACTTCATGGTCGTGAGCTATGCCATAAGAGTACCAGCGAATGACTTGTCTGCTGAACGGAAACGTTTTTCCACAAACTGCATATATTCCTTAGCACTTTCTGTTTGTGGAATAGTTGACTTAATGTTGTTGGCAACAGTCATCTTAATGAACATAAGACTCAACCTATTACTTCGCTTCCATGTTTTATGGTGTAATTTTTCTGCCTCACTACTGGTTTCAATAATAGCAGTGGGTTCATCTTCAAGGAGTGCCAAGTCAAGATCTATAACACCTAAGTGGAATTTGACTTGTTCACGCCATTCAGAAATTTTTTTACCAATAAACATAGTAACATATGATGTATGAGAATTCATAGGAACAGCTGCAATAATAACATATGCTCTTAATTGCGGTTAGAATATAAAATCATACCAGTATAAAATAGCACTCCTTTGGGTAGTTACTACAATATACTAAACATAATTAAATACCATAACATTAATAGGCAAAACATATTTTCAATTAAATATGTATCCGTTATCTTTGGATAATCAAAATATATTTAATTAAAATATTAATTTACCACATAATGTCACTAATTATAGAATATGATTCTCCTTTGGGTGAATCCTTCCTTTCCAATAATTAGCAACGTCAATTTATCCAATTTATTTCAATAATTGGTATTTCATAAGTACATGGATAAATGACAATTTTATGCATGCGATAACATTC
>PYAF01000942.1:45369-65771 GCA_007407185.1 Glycine tomentella
CTAATCAAATAATTTCATGATATAATCATAATATAATTCATCAATAAATATTTTAAAATAAAATATTATGTACAACGGAAGTTATGCCTTTATACATACTTCATTAATCAACAATACATAACGTTGGTACAATATTTATCATCAATAAGTGATTCTATGATATCATCGTTTCCAAAATTTTACAATCAACGTAAAATAAAATAGATTAATTGAGGAATAACATCAATTAAAGTCATCATTCTCAACAACCATTTTATCATCCAATTGTAAAATAAAGCTTGCTGACGTAAACTTATAATTATAGATCTTTATTTTAGAAAAGGAGCAACACATCATATAAAATATATACATAAACAGCACCAATCTCAAATACACATCATGTTTAATTGTTTACCAATTGATCCGTCCATAGAATTTAAACAGATATGCATATGACAAATAAACATTTATATTCAATCATCATATGAGGAAAATCATGAATTCCTAAACAAGTGCTCTGATACCACATATTACAATAACATAATATATCATGTTCATAAAACATAAAGCAAGAACGTGATAAAGGATCTTGAAAATCATGATTCTCACCAATATAAGAAGGATAAAGACATACTCGGAAGTGCCGATGATGGAGTAACAGCCATCTCTTTCTTTACCAACACTGGTAGGGCGATTTCTCTCAATAAGCCTTCTTTTCTATTATGTGTTTTTCTGATGGAAGAATAACACTTGGTGTGAAGGGGAGAGAGGACCAACCCTATTTATACATAGTTGTCTTTAATCTGTACGTCCATCATATACCATATCAACGCTTGAGATCAATGCACTTTGTAACCGTTTTGTAGCAGTTAATTATTAATTGGGTCACATTAATAGTTGTAACTAACAATATTTCCATTATGTGGGAATATAATTCTAACAAATAATTGATAAAAAAAATATTTTAAATAGTACCAGTTGAAAACATTCTATACCGGTTTTCAATCGGTTTGGCCGGTTCTTGACAAATTTTTACTATTTCTGAAAACAAACCGGTTCCTCATGAAGTAAACCCACCCAAATTTGGATGACGAAGCTTTGGATATTGCGATAGAAATGTTGTGACCAATGAAAGCAATGCATCAATGAGTTCCTAAACATCAACTGACGTTTCAAATTTTAAAAAGGTATGATCACAAATGACTTTCCTTAATTTTATGATGCATGTATTTGGTTAAATGCTTGAACATGGGTCTTCAATCTATTTGCCTTGCTGTCTTTGATTAATTTGGTTATCTCTCTTACTAGAAACATGGAGAGATTGAGTTTGTTATTATTTTTCTTTCACTAGTTTTCCCTTAGATTGAATGCAAAAACTACATATGTTTCATGTGGTTATCTCTAAAACTACTTGTTGAAAACAAAATAATTATAAATGGTCAATGCTTTCATCACTGAAATTACTTGCTAAGAAAAGTTAACGACACCAAAATGCACTTATAGAAATCGACATTAGCTACACATGTATGAATCTAAGTTGAATTAGAGCTTCTTAACTGCTTTGATATATAGTAGATGAATATAAATAATTGACTCTCATATTTTAATCTAATTTGCGTCAGTATTTTAGGTGTAGGAATTCTTGACGGAGAGTTGAAAAATGAATTTTCTGAATTTATCTGAATTTGATTTAGACTCAAAGGTTCAAATAAAGCATTCATTTGATGTGACTGAATGGAAGATCATGAACATACAAGTTTTACATGCGAGTTAAACATGATATTAATTCCAAAACAAGAAAGTCTTTTTTCCTTAAAAGATATCAAATATTAGATATGTGTGCATATAACTTATTTGGGAATTACCTAGAGGATGGTTGGCTTAGCCACGGGTTCTGCTAGTTTATGTAAGATTTATCATTGTGATTCATTTAAATAAATATTATTTGATTTAATGAATAAGGGGTATAAGGATAATTGGTTACAAAGGAAAGTTATTAAAAGGATAATTGTTGATAAAGGAGTTATCTTAAACATATAAAGAATAAATATTGATAGGTGCACTTATCTTAAACATAGTGGTTCAGTTTATAATAAATAAGGATCTAGGAAAATTGAATACATTCATTGTCTGTCCATGAGAGATTTATTTTATCCCTATCAAAAGAAGATACAAGAACTGAAAGGGTCAAGACTCTGAAAAAACATTTTATGATAAAAGATCTTCCACACTCATGGACAAAAGTATGTTTATGTGAAACTCATTAATTCTAAAGATCCTATTCATGAAATTTGATGTGATTGTTTTAAACAGAAATTATAAATTTATGTTTACATGCGGTATCACAGTCTTGTCTAAGAATTTGTGATTTTTCATTACTAATTTTGGTTAATGCAACGATAAAGTATTTTAGTAGATTTTGAATCTTAATTTTCTGCTTGTTGCGAGTATTACTGATCGAATAATATTGATTGAATAATATGATGAAGTCTTACACTATCCCATAAAGTTGTTGTTTCTCGCTTGGTATGCCTTATGTTCCAATGGATATCATGATAAAGTCATGATGGTGTTTTCGATTCAGCACACACACACACACACATACAGACACACACACACACACACATATATATATATATATTAAATGCAAATTATTTCATATCACTATAAGACAAAGATACATTAATGTTGGTGATGAAAAGTAAAGAATAATGGTTGATCACTTTATTGCTCTCCCTGATTCAAAATTGTACCAATGCATATTTAAAATTGTATTTGATAAAGTTATATGCGTTACTGTGTTATGATCGAATGACTGTATATTTTGTTGACATTGAAAATTAATTATGATGTTAGAATGTGTTTGAATTTTGTTAAAATCTTATAATTTTAACATATTTTTGTATATTTTATAAAGTGTTTATATCTTGGAATTAAAGTATGCTGAATTTGTTAGTCACCAAAGTGGCCAAATTTGTATGAGTGATTTAATTCCAAATTGTATGTTCATTTCAATCATCCATAATTATGATGCTATGAATGTATTAAAATTATTATTTTATGGATGAGTTGAAGTTTATTACTACGGGGCAGTTAAGGATCAATCCAAAGGATGATTATTTGTCGTCATAATAAATAAAGATGAATGTTGGCATAATAGATACATACCTAGTTCTATTTACACATCCAAAGATAGTAAGAAAATTCTAATAAGTGAATGTATTATTGTCAAATTATGAAAAACAAAATTTATTAGCATCACTATAGTTGAATGTTGTGTATTAATGGATCCTCAAAGGTGAATATTAGTATGTATTTTATGATGCATGAATCTATGAATTATGTTAGTATGTAATATGTATGATTCAAAGCATTTAAATTTTATACCCTGCAGTACCTGTTGCTATACATTCGCTTTTCTCAACTATTACGGTTTTTAATGGACTAAACTTCTCTTAATGGAAAGAGCAAATTGAATTTTACCTTGGGGTAATGGATTTGGATTTGGCTCTTAGAGAAGAGAAACCTAGTGCTATTACTAATTCAAGCACTGAGAATGAAAGGGTTTATTTTAAGAACTAGGTTGAGTCTGATGTACACGTGAATGAGCATTGCAGGCAACATTGAGCCAACTCTTCCACAAACTAAAAGTGCTAAAGAAATAATAAAACTTGTGGGAGAGTGCTGCCAAACTGCTGACAAGTCTCTTGCTGGGACACAAATGAGTACACTGACCACCATGAAATTTGATGATTCCTGTACTATGCATGAGCATGTTGTTTAAATGACAAATATTGCAGCAAGACTGAAGTCATTGGGAATGAATGTGGATGAAAAATTTCCTGGTGCAGTTCATATTGAACTCATTATCGTCTCAGTATGGCCCTTTCCAAATGAACTATAATACCATGAAAGACAAATGAAATGTGCATGAATTGCATAGTATGTTAGTTCAAGACGAAACCAGAATTAAGAACCATGAAATTCATCCCATCAATTATGTCAAATATCAAGGAGCTGAAAAGAAAGGGATTCCTTACAACCCAAACCACATGGCCAAATGAAAAGTTTATCCTTATGGGTAATAGAAAGTTCCAATGGAAGCTATTAGTTCTTACCGTTTGATCCTTGACAGTGGACATCATTTGAACTTATGTTAAACTCTTTATGTACCTAGTATATCTAGGAATTTAGTTTCTATTTCCAAACTTGATAAAGCTGGATATTCTTTTAAATTTGGTAGTGGTAGTTTTAGTTTGTACAAGCACAATCATTTGATTGGCAATGGTACTTTATGTGATGGATTATATAAATTATGTCTTGATAATCTTTATGTTGAAACGCTTATGACTCTGCATCATAATGTTGGTACTAAACGTACCTTAATTAATGAATGTTCAATATCAGCATGGAGAACACCTCAAAAATCGGTTAGAACATAAATATTGTTAGAATGTTGGGTAGATATTTATTTAACCCAAGGACGGATATTGGAAAGAAGTAAATTAAGTAGATATATTTACATCATTTTGTATATTGACATACGTGAGTATTCATGAGTTTAGTTACGATAAATATGATGCAGATTACTTTGACACTATGTCAAATAATTAATGGACTAGTTTGTAAGAGATGTTGTTCAGTGAAAATATCAATTTTTTTGAGTTAATAAGGTTATTCTTTACATAACCGTATAATGACATATGTGGTCCAAGTAAGAGATTATTAGATATTTATCTAATATATACTAAGTTGGGTGTTCATCCCAGAAAAGATGAGTGTCTCTATTTGGACAAGGAACAGTGTTGGGATGGCATTTAAGATCACCATAAATGGTGTTAGGGCAGCAAGGCTTCCATGTTTCCACTATCCCTGCAAAAGAAGGTAGTTAATTAGTTGAGGTTTTGTTTGGATACATGTCAGAAAGAAAGAGCTTCTGAGATTTTCTTTATAAAAATATAGAATTTTTTAGGACAAAATTTCTAAGTGCTAACACAAGCTTTTACTTCTTACCATAACTCTTTCCAGTTTCCCTCATCCCCTTAAGCTTTGTTTGGAAGTTAGGAGGGGAGGGGAAGGAAAGAGATTCAAGGGGAAGGGAGGGGAAGGAAAGGGAGGAAAATAAGGGAAGTTCCTTTCTCCTTGTTTCAGAGTTACAAATATATTAAGAGAGGGAAATAGAGAGTTAATAAGAAATTTTTACAATTTTTTCGTTATTTAAAAAATTAATACATTATATATTTTACACTGACTAGAGTAGGATAATAATTTTATTAACAGTGACTGGTATAATAATAATTTAAGTTACTTTTCCTTCTAAAAACCCCCCAAATAGGGGGGACAACAATTTTAAGGCTTTGGAGGATTTCAGAGGAGTTTTGAAAATCCTCAAATCCTTTCCCTCAAAAATTAAAACTCTCAAATAAGGAGATGTCTCTACATAAACCTTTCCCTTCCCTCCCTTCCCTCCCTTCCCCTCCAAAATCTCTCTCCCAAACAAAGCCTTAAGGAACCCAAAGAGATCTGAATGTACAAAGCTGAAGCCAGGAAGCTTTGACAGCAACTCATGGAGCACTTTAGGCAACATTCTATTGTAAAAGCTGATAGCTTTGTTTGTTGTCTCATCACATTTTCCTCTTGGTGTAGCGCGGATAGCTTTTGAGGGAAAGCAACCTGCTGGGGGAATGTTGTTCACGAAAAACTTTCTTGCTCCTAGATTATATATTATCTGCCAGAAAACAACAAATGAAATAAATGAATAAAAATATCCGTTAGTGATGTTATTGCTGATGAATCTTCTTGGTTGACAAATGTAAACATGAATTCTAGCTAGTGTGAATCTTTGAAAGAGAGAATTCATGATAAAGCCAGACATACATAGTTAAGGTCCCATTCTTGTTTTAACTAGTATGATAACATATAATTAAATGTCACTTCTGAGGTTCATTTAACAATAAAGAGAGTTTTGAATATTAAAGATAATAATATATTGAGGGTTTTCACTTGTGATGTGGGTTGCTTAATGAATTGGTAATTACTAATTATAGACATACATGTACTTTTCTGCCATCTCATGTTCTTACTTATGGCATCACATCTATCATTTTGTTTTCTTATCTAGCTCTTTCTTTTTTACCACTCTAAATCCAACACATTTTAGAGTCTACGTTTTTTCTTTTCTATATTTAGTTCTGTTCTATTTGTCATTTCTCTGGAAAAGAAGGTTGGGCATTTTTATTTTTGCAATTATGTAAGTGTTAAGAAGTCACCTATTTCTGAAAATTGGCATCTCTATTTCAAAATCCAAACTAGGAGACAAGAATAGACAAGAATGTGAAAAAAAATGCAATTCCATAAGAAGTCCTGCTGGCAAAGTGATGTGAGTTCATCATACAATAAATTATAATTCGACCGTATACTAAGTTGCTGACATTGGCCCACCGCTTAGCTACGTAGGCTTTTATCATTTATGTAAAATTTGGTTTTTTGAATTTATTTGTTTTGGTGTTGAAAAATAATAAAGGTTAATTTTATCTCATCATGTATTTATGTCCATAAAAAGGCATGTAATGCACCGTAGATAGAAGTCTTTGTGCCAGAATGATTGTTTATGAAAACCATTTTTCCTGCTTTGTTTTTCAGTTTGTAGTACATGGTTTTAAACTATGGAGTAGATGACAATATTGTAGAAATTGAGGATAAATATGCACAAACTCCACTCATAATTATATATGGGTATAGTGTGGTTAAGGAAACAGTAAAAGCAACTATGATAAAAAAAATGTGTGAATTATGAAAACTAATGAATTGAAAATAGCGAACGACGTTTTGCATTACCACTCAAGGGAGAGTATTTAAAAAACAACACGAGAAATTCGTCTATCTTCAGTGAGATAAATTTCCTACCATTTGTCATTTCCCCTTAGAATATAATTTACGGTTACATTTATGATTGCGGACTGATGGAAAACCTTTGCTATGTTCACACTTTGAATACCCATATAGGCCATATGACTAAAATAATAATTTTAATACCCACCTCTTGGTAGAATGCAAGCGCAATTGCTCTTACAATGGTCTTAATTAAATTGAGTGAAAAAGGGCTATTAATCAAATGAAACTTAAAACTCGATTTTATGTCACATACCTGGATGCGTAGGGTGAATTCATTTAGCAGGAACAAAGCAAGGTTTTTGTTGCCCCGGAAGGTTCCATTATGGAAGTAATCGTTCACCCCCGTAGAGACAAAAAACAAGGATTCAGATAGATGCTTCTCAACTTCTTCTTTCTCTTTGAACACCTTATGCAAATTATGTTGGAACTATTAGTTAATTTAGAATTGGAATATATTCAATTGCACAAGGGTCAGAATCTGAGTAATTAAGAGGAACAATATAATCTACTACAACTGCACAAAAAAACCAATTTAAACAGAACCTGTATGATAAGTATGAATCAGAAACAGATGCAA
The DNA here is from genome assembly GCA_007407185.1 of Glycine tomentella. NCBI lineage: Eukaryota > Viridiplantae > Streptophyta > Magnoliopsida > Fabales > Fabaceae > Glycine > Glycine tomentella. The sequence goes on from PYAF01000942.1 coordinate 52,820, forward strand.
AGAGATGAAAGAATCCGAGCCCAACAATGTTGTCTCCTTAAGACAATTTGTTCCCTCCAATTGATGTCAAAGCTTAATGAACAATTGTCTCCCAGGATAGAACGGATCAACGTCTGAAAATTGATGGCACTTCAAATCAACAACCCAAATGAACAAAGCTAATGCTTGAGGAACCACAGAGTTATGTGATACGAAAATGCACTAGTCTTTAAGCGAGACTATCAGAAAAGATTAACTATCGAAACTCTATCAGTTTTCCTACTTCCTATTTTCTGATTGTCTCTGTGTCTATTTATAGACAACAAACAACCCTGTTGAAGAGTTGTCGGTAAACCATCGTGACTCTTGGCGATGAACCATCATAACCGTTGGTTATCAGAGCGGTTGGGAGTAGTTATTTTTCTAACATTTCTCAAGAGCGGTTAGGAGTAGTTATTATTTTGAATTCTTAACCGTCTCTTATTCATAACCGTCTCTTATTCATAACCCGTGGAGTTTAAACAAAAAACTCCAACAATCCCCCACATGAATAAGAGATCAATTCAACATGACTAAATGCATATGAATATGTATGCAAGTGTGATTCCTCGGCGAGAAACAATTGCATCGAGATAGGTAGGGGTTACCTTTTAACCTTCTCTAGTGTAAACCTATCGGGTATACTAGGTCAATCGGTGGTCGTGATGCCTTGAACCGTCGACCTTTATAGTGTATACCGAGACAATAGAAGACACACAATTGCTTCTCTAGCATTGCTTGTCCTCATTGTCGTGTCCATTTTGGCCGTGGACACCTTCCTGGTTCTGCAAATGTTGTAGAGAATCGGCCTTTTTAAGTTCTCATTGAAGCGGCCCTCACTTCACACTCACATAGGTGATTTCTTGTGATATACCTCCACATACATCATCTAAACACATCAGATTAAGAAACCATTAAAAGTCGTTATGCTTACCCTCATATACACTGTATTGTCATAGGAATGAGTATGAGTTTAAAAACTCCACAGTGTTTAACAGTCGATCATGACTTAGTTGTCTCTTTGAACCTAGTTCATGGGATCTCCACTCATCAAGGTAGAGTTACCGCGATGATCAACAATTGATAGGCCTTAAACCTATTCCTTTCGACAAATTTTCAACTAACTTTCTAGGAATCCCTTTAGTTAATGAATCCGCTATGTTCTCTTTAGACCTCACATAGTCTATTGAGACGATTCCATTCGAGAGTAGTTGTCTAACGGTATCATGTCTATGACGTATATGTCTAGACTTGCCGTTATACATGATGTTCTTAGCCCTACCAATGGCGGCTTGGCTATCACAATGTATGCCTACAGCTGGTACTGGTTTTGGCCAATTGGGAACATCTTCAACAAAATTACGAAGCCATTCTGCTTCCTCACTGGCTTTATCTAAAACGACAAATTCTGCTTCTATAGTTGATCTTGCAATGCAAGTCTGCTTGGACGATTTCCAAGATACAACACCCCCACCAAGGGTGAACACATATCCGCTTGTAGATTTAGTATCATTAGAATCGGTAATCCAATTTGCATCACAATATCCTTCAATAACTACAGGATACTATTCATAATGCAAACCAAAGTTTTGAGTGTGCTTTAGGTGTCCTAAAACTCTTATCATAGCTTTCCAATGATACATGTTTGGATTACTCGTAAAGCGACTCAACATGCTCACTGCATAAGCAATATCAGGTCTAGTGCAATTCATAACATACATAAGACTACCTAATACTTGAGTATATTCCTTTTGTGCTTTAGCTTTGCCAGTATTCTTCAATAGTCGAAGACTAGAGTCTATGGGATTTTTCGCAGGAGTTATATTTAAACTCTTGAATTTTTCAAGAATTTTAGCAATATAGTGAGCCTGTGATAGAGCCAAACCCCTTGATGTTCTATGGATTTTGATACCCAAAATAACATCTGCTCTTCCCAAATCTTTCATGTCAAATTTGCTGGCAAGCAATTGCTTAGTAGCTTTAATCATTTGATTATTACTACCTATTATCAACATGTCGTCGACATAAAGACAGACTATGGCAAACCCTTTCTCAGTATTTTGAATGTAGACACACTTGTCACATTCATTAATACTAAAACCGTTCGATAACATAACTTTATCAAACTTTGCATGCCATTGTTTTGGAGCTTGCTTTGACCCATAAAGGGATTTAATTAAGCAACAAACTTTTCGTTCTTGTCCTGAAACAGAAAACCCTTCAGGTTGTTCCAAATAGATCTCTTCTTCTAGGTCTCCATTTAAGAAAGTTGTCTTAACATCCATTTGATGTAGTTCTAACCCATATAATGTTGCTAGCGCGACTAACATCCTAATGGATGTAATCCTTGTAACAGGTGAATAGGTATCGAAGTAGTCGAGACCTTCACGTTGCTTATAGCCTTTGACTACTAACCTAGCTTTATATTTATCAATAGTGCCATCTTCCTTCATCTTCCTTTTGAAGACCCACTTACTTCCTAGAGGCTTAGTGCCAGGAGGAAGGTCTGCCAATTCCCAAGTGTGATTTGACAGGATGGATTCAATTTCACTATTGATAGCCTCTTCCCAGAATGGTGCCTCTGGGGACGTTACAACTTCTTTATACGTCTAAGGCTCATTTTCTAACAGATATGTTAGAAAATCAGGTCCAAAGGATGTGGTAGTCCTTTGCCTCTTACTACGTCTAGGTTCTTCCTCTACAGGATTAACACTAGTTGTAGTCTCTTGAGGTCTCATAACATTATCATTGTCATTGCCACTTGGTTCATATACCTTTTTATACGGAAATATATCCTCAAAAAACCTAGCGTCCCTTGATTCAATAATCGTATTAACATGTATATCTGAGACATCGGATTTATAAACCAAAAATCGACTAGCACTACTATTAAGTGCATAACCAATGAATACACAATCCACGGTTTTAGGTCCGATCTTCAACCTTTTGGGTTTAGGAATCGTGACCTTAGCCAAGCACCCCCACACTTTTAAGTATTTCAAGGATGGTTGCTTTCCTTTCCATACTTTGTATGATATGCTCTTTGTCTTCTTGTGAGGAACTCTATTAATAATATAATTTGCCGTCAAAATGGCTCCCCCCCACAAGTTCTGTGGTAAACCGGACGTGATTAACATAGCGTTCATTATTTCTTTTAATGTCCGATTTTTCCTTTCTGCAATCCCATTTGATTGCGGTGCATAAGGAGGAGTCGTCTGATGTATAACCCCAGATTCTATACAGAATTCCTAGAAGGGGCCATCATATTCTCCCCTACGATCGCTCCTTATAGCCTTAATTTTCTTGTTAAGTTGATTTTCAACTTCATTTTTATATTGTCTAAAAGCCACAAGTGCTTCATCCTTACTATTAAGTAAATAAACATAATAGTATCTACTGCAATCATCAATAAAAGTAATAAAATATTTCTTATTACCCCTAAATGGTACATTTTTCATATCACATATATCACAAACAGAAACACTGATTAATCACACAGATTAATCGTTCAAAAGTACAAAGAGTAGACAACAATATATAATACAAAAATATAGAATATACTTAACCCAGATTCAATCAAATTGTCTTAAGATTGTTGGAACTATAAGTTAATTTAGAATTGAAATATATCCAATTGCATAAGGGTCAGAATCTGAGTAATCAAGAGGAACAATATAATCTACTACAACTGCACAAAAAACCAATTTAAACAGAACCTGTATGATAAGTATGAATCAGAAACAGATGCAAAGAGATGAAAGGATCCGAGCCCAACAATGTTGTCTCCTTAAGACAATTTGTTCCCTCCAATTGATGCCAAAGCTTGATGAACAATTGTCTCCCAGGATAGAACGGATCAACGTCTGAAAATTGATGGCACTTTAAATCAACAACCCAAATGAACAAAGCTAATGCTTGAGGAACCACATAGTTATGTGATATGGAAATGCACTAGTCTCTAAGCGAGATTATCATAAAAGATTAACTATCAAAATTCTATCAGTTTTCCTACTTCCTATTTTCTGACTGTCTCTGTGTCTATTTATAGACAACAAACAACCCTTTTGAAGAGTTGCCGGTAAATCATCGCGACTCTTGGCGATGAACCATCGTAATCGTTGGTTATCAGAGCAGTTGGGAGTAGTTATTTTTCTAACCTTTCCCAAGAGCGGTTAGGAGTAGTTATTATTTTGAATTGTTAACCGTCTCTTATTCATAATCCATGGAGTTTAAACAAAAAACTCCAACAAATTATGCTTAACAGTACTATGGAAGAACTTAATTTGCTTGTCAAGTGTCAAAGACGTGACCTACAAAAAAAGAGTACATACATACATGATGTCAAAGACAAACAAAATAACCAAAAAAAAAATTACCTGAACTGATGAAGTTGCTCAAAACATAGGTGTGAGTGTGACATTTACTTACGTTGTTGGTGTCTGGAAGAATGCCAGACCCACCAGATGCATAATTAATGCCAGTGATGATTTTTTTCCTTTGATGATTTGTAAGATCCAAGTAGGGCCGGACAAAGGGTAGTCCTAGATGCATAGCTGCATTGAAAGAAATTTAATAGCTTAGTTTATAGAAAATTTATAAAAGTTGTATGGAAATTAATGGTGAACATCAATTTATGGAACCAAAGATAGTTAATTAATTGATAAAAAGTAAGAACATAAATTGCAAAGTAGTAATAATTAATGTTACCAAGGAAATCAGCCACGGTTTTTCCATTAGTGGCACGACCGGTAGGTTTGTTGCCACCCATAAAATCTATACCATAAGGAAGATAATCTGCTCCACCGCTTGGAAGATGATTGTTGTTCCCACAATCAATCAGGGAATCACCAAAAACATACAAAGCTGGAAACTTTTTTGTGTTATACGACTCAAATGAGTTCGCTGCTGATGATAGGGGTAAAACCAATGTTAGCAACACAAAACAGAGGGTGATGAGATACTGGCTATTCATTTTTGAGACTGTATGAGAGGCTAAGGTGGATTAGTAACTGCAAGAAACTAGACTCAGTAGCCTTGGTTTTCTGTCTTCTTTGTAGTGATTGTGTTGAACAATTGCTTCGGTTTTTACAGCGCCATAGCCCATATGACCCTCGATAAAATGAAACAAAACTTTCAAAAAATATTTATGCAAATAGAAGATATTTTACATTTTTTGTCACGTTACTTTGAATGCTCCTAAACAAAAAGTTGATATATATATATATATATATATATATATATATGTGTGAACTTAAATAAAAGTATGTTAACTTTTTATTGTTCTTTTAAAGTTGTATAGCTATTGTAAATTTAATATAAGTTTAAATTTATTAAGTGACTTTTGGGTACAAATTTCTCAAGTGACTAATTGAGTAATAAAAAATTAAATATATTAAGTGGAAATTTAGAAATTTCATATATTTGCTTCATATATCTTTAACTTTTGATATGAGATATTGAAATTAGTGTTGCATTGTAGATTATAATTGCATCAGCAATGATGTCATGGTGTTCTTACCGAGAGTGACCGATAGTGATGTGGTAACAAAATATTGCTGTCAACACAACATTCTGCTTTTTCTTGTTTTTATAAAATAATATCTAACATTGCATGTAATATAAATAATAAAAATATTCAGAGATGTTGGCATTTAGTTGCTGGAATTAAGACAACATCGTGGAAAAAGTGATTTCAGTTACTAATCTTTTTTAAGAGAATAATATTTGCATAACATCGTCCTGGCAAAAGTGATTTCAGTTACTAATCTTTTTAAGAGGATAATATTGGCATAACACCATCGGGGCAAAAGTGATTTCAGTTACTTTTTTTATGCAAGTGATTTCAGTTACTAATTAATCTTTTTAAGCGAATAAGCATGACTGTAAGTGTACAAACGTGTTTCAACTTTTAAGAACATATAAATAATACATTTTTTTGTATAAAATTTCACACTTAGATATGAGTGGTTATTGATTCAGTTTCATTTGATGAATCATATTACCCAAATCAAATTAATTAAGCTGATGTGATTCTTTTCTTTGCTTGAAGTTGACTCCAACCAAATTAATGAGTGGTTATTGATTCAGTTTCATTTGATGAATCATATTACCCAAATCAAATTAATTAAGCTGATTTGATTCTTTTCTTTGCTTGAAGTTGACTCCAACCAAATTAATAAGTTTTTAACTCAAATTAATTCAAAGCAAGTTTTTGATAACTTTAATGTTAAGTTGGAATTTGTCCTCTAAATTATTATTATAAAAATTATTATTAAATATTCTAAAACTAAACTTTGTTTGGCTTGAGACAATCAGACTTTAGATTTATTTTGTGTTTGAAATATACATTCAATAAGCATGTTAAATCTATTAAATCATTCACAAAAAAATGTCAAATCCATTAAATTATGCAGAAGTGTATATTATAACTTTTAGTAAAATGCGCGTATGATGCAACACGCTCTAAGTTAGGTTAAAATGATATTTTGTTCATTTTTGTGCTATGTCTAGGTCCACTTACTAATTTTGACACAAGTAGCTCTAATGCCACCATTTACATGCAAGTACAGAGATAGATCCAAAGAAGACAATGCAAGGGTGGCCCCCCTCAATTTTTATTTTACCTATGAGATACTCATAATTATGTACGTTAGTATTATTATTATTTATTTATTTTGCTCTTCCCTCACGCGTTTTCTCCATCTACCCTCTCAGGTAGCGTGTTCAACTTAAACTTCAAACAGTTCAAATGGAATGTGTGAAACAAAAATGATTAGTACAAAGAAAAGAATCCCTTACTTGCGTTTAAAAAACAAACTAGTAGAAAAATTGTCTGGGTTTTTAATAACATTACCACGTGAAATTAAATGAGAAACGTGAACATAGGAAACAGAAAAACATGATCGACAATGAAATGTTTAATTCTTTTCATCATCTATCAAACATTTGACCATGCATGCTACACACAGGGGACCGATTAGGCTTCTATCTACTGAGAAAATTTTGAGCAGTTTCAATCAGATACTTATTGACACTGGCTATTTGTGTTTCACTAATTAGAAAAAAAATCCAGTTTTGAGATGGAAGCTAATGTAAGATCTAATGAATATTGTCCTGTAATGCCTTATTGAAAATAAGGAATCTAGCTATTTCCTTAATTGCTAATATCCTTGTCAATTGTGATATAGTCCTTAAATGCATATATAACTTTGGACCAGATACATTCTCAGTTTTCATATTAGTAGTTCTATTGGCCGGTTCCATCCATTTACATGAAGGTAACGTATGAGGGATCAATAAAAAGCAAGACAATTAATTGCACAGAAGATTCCGATTGTTATAACACTATTCAAATTTAAGTTTCTCAAAATAATTAGTACTAGGACTACCCCTTTTTGGTGTCCAATTGTTTGGAGTATATGGCTACATCGAAACTCGATCTGTTATTTTTAAGAATGAGGAACCCAGTGCGGAAATTAGGGTGGGGGGAAGAGCAAACTCAGAGCATGGTTATGGCTGTCATCGAAAAGCAGCCAGTTTGGTTCATCATGGAATGCTTGGGAATATGAGTTTAAGTCTGGTAGCATAGAGGGGTTAAGGGATGTGAAGTTCACGGGATTTAAATCATGCAGTTTGTGTAGTGGTTTAAGTGCTGCTGGGTTTATAGCATATCGGGGCAGAAAAACTCGAATAATATATTTTTAATATAAATTTATCAATTTGGGGCTGTTTTGAAACATTTTTCAAATCTGGGGCACTTGAACACGGCCCACGCCTAATCTGGGCGTGACCACTCTAGCTCAGCTTGGACGTGTCCCTCTGCCTTAAAAACTCGTCCCAGCATCAATTTCCATCACTTGTGCTGATTCAGTTTCTTTGTAAAAGCTCTTGAAGTGTATCTGTGTTAGAGTTTAAGGTTTTATCCCTGCAGCGAAGCTCTGTGTGTTTGTGAGTGGTTTTCAAAAAGTGTGGAAGCTCTGCTAACAAGTAAGTTAATATATGTGTATAGTATTTTATTTTCCATCACATGGTTATTGAACTGATTTATATTTGAAGGTGGTGAGGTCATTCCTTTTTGGGATGAAATTCCTCATTACACATATATTGATTGGAGTCATCCAAGCGAAGAAGACTCTTTTCACGATTCTGGTTCCGGTTCGGGTTCGGGTTTAGGTTCAGTGTAGGGTCCATGGCAATTAGGGGATCCATTGTTTGTTAAACAGGAGTTTCCCTCTAAAAAGGACGCACAAATTGCAATTAAGCGGAACTTGATGAAGGAGCATTAAGAGGCATATGTTGTTGAGAGCAAGCCTTTTTGGCTACAAGTGTATTGCTCATAACGAGGGTTGCCCATGGAGGGTTAGGGTCATTAAACCAACGTACAGTGAGAAGTGGATTGTTTCAAGGTGGGGTGGCAACCACAATTGCTTGATTAACCATATTACATAGGGTCATAGACAACTTGATGCTGATGTTATTGCTTCACATATAGCTGGTATGTTTTTATCACCATTTGATTTTGTGTATATGTCTTCAATAATGGTTCTTTAAGGTTGATAATGTAAATGTGAATGTTGCAATTTCATTGTTAGGAATGATTAAGGAGGACCCGTCTGTGTCAATTGCATTGGTTCGGGAGAGGATCAACCATTCATTTGGATTCCAAGTTTCATATCGGAAGGTCTGGTATGCAAAGCAGAAAGCAATGACAATGATTTATGTGGATTGGGAAGAATCTTACGCATTTTTGCCCAGGTGGTGTAGCTACATGCTTCGTTTTTCCCCAGGTTCTTTTTATGATATCCAGACCAATGATTATTTCGTGGCACATCACCTGGTACGGACAAAGCGTGTGTTTCATCGCATGTTCTGGACTTTTAGACAGTGTTGTGAAGCATTCAACTTTTGCAAACCCATGATTCAGATTGATGGAACACATTTGTATGACAAGTATATAGGTAAATTGTTGATTGCCACGACTTAGGATGGCAATAATGAATGTCTGCCATTGGCATTTGCAATAGTTGAGGGGGAGACTTTGGAAGCCTGAGAATATTTCCTTGCTAACATTCGTCTCCACGTCACACAAAGACGAGACATATGTCTGATTTCAGATAGGCACCGAAGCATACTATCTGCTGTGGCGAATCATCCTGGTTGGCAACCACCTTTTGCTCATCACGTGCTTTGCCTTTGTCATATTGCCAGTAATTTTAATCAAAAGTTCAGAAATCAACAGTTGAAGAAGGCCCTTGTGAATTTAGGTATGATTAACAAGTATTTTCAATCTATTAAATACATAAATTATTCAACAGAAAAGTGTTAATAGTATGACTGTTTTGCAGGTTACAATCCCTGTTTGATTCATTTTGAGGCAGACTTTGCACGATTTCGTGATAGCAGTCCTGAGGTTGACGAATGGATTGATGCCATCCCCAAGGAAAAGTGGACACGTGCATATGATGTTGAAGGGAGGAGATTTGGTCATATGACAACAAACTTGTCTGAATCAGCTAACCGAGTGCTGAAGGGAGCAAGAAACATGCCTATCACAGCTCTGGTGAAGCACACATACAACAGATTAGTTGAATATTTTGTGAAGAGGGGTACAATGACTATTTTACAAGTTGATCCTTCAGTACGACATTGCAAAAATGTGGTTGATGCTATGAGGCATAATCAGACAGTTGCTACATGCCACCATGTACGAACATATACTGTTGATCAAACATCATTTGAGGTGGAAGAGGGCTGTGAAAGGTCTTATTCAGTAAACTTACGCGAGCGTTATTGTCAGTGTGGTAAGTTTAAGGCCTTCAAATACCCATGTAGTCATGCCATAGTTGTTGCTTTACATGTTCGACAGAATCCTCTTCAGTTTGTGGATGATGTAATCCTTGTAAGCAACTTGGTTCAGGCTTATTCATTCCCATGGCAACCAATTGGTAATGAACGTGAAATTCCACCAAGTGAAGGTCCAATTATCATACCTGATAGGCTAATGTTGCGTGGAAAGGGTCGTCCAAAGTCTACCAGAATATGTAACGAGATGGACGAAGTTGAAACTAGTCAAGGACGCCCAAGATGCTCCATTTGCAAGTTAGTCGGACATAATCGGAGAGCTTGTCCGGATCGCCATGCTATTTCCTGATTTTGTAATGATGTTTCTTTTGTCGCATGTTAATGTATTTGATTGCATGTATCAAAAATTTGTTTAAAATGTGTGTTGAGACTTTCATGTTTTGTGAATTTTGAATAAGCAACGTTGTTTAACAAATGAAAAATGTGAAATGCACAATTTAAATAAGAACAACAATTCGAATTAACCAAACTTAATGCATTCAATTTGACAATAACAATTGAAATTCGATAACAACATGACTAATAACCAGTTAAACATATGTTGTGCAGCGGACATGTCTTATTCCATTTGCCCTACTGCTTTGCTAAAAATAGCTAAGATTTCTATTGGACAAAAACGTTTCCAGTAGTTGGATTCAGCCAACACCTTAAACAAGTCTTCATCGGTTATCAACTCTTTTATGTGATATTCGATTGTGTTCTTTGAATAAGCATGGTGGGCTGGCTGTCGAAAAAATAATTTTCTTACCACCTGTGAGTTGTGAATTCCATAAGGGGGAACCCCAACAGGCACAACTTCCTTGATGACATTCTTTAGTGTTTACACGTTGCATCCTGAACGAATTTCAAACCTTATTGGATTTGTTCCAGTGAATGAATAGCCCACGAAATCGCCTTGTCGTGGTATGTTCCACCTGCCATTGTAATACAACATTGCATCATGTGTGGGGACGAGGGTGGATAGGAGGAGGTTTAGTATACCATCGGGTGTCCTCTTGATTGTACATAATAATTCTATAGGGCCAGCACATGACATTTCCTGATTGCTCATTAACATTGTGCAGACATCATCATCATTTAGCAGTTGCATAGAATGAAAATAATATTGTTGACCTGAGTGTATGGATGGCTGTCAGTAGTAGATCTCATCAACGAATTGTTCACTGGTTAGTGAAAGGGTGTCGTTCATCCTACGCTTGAGTGTCTAAAAAGAACACTCATTAGGAACTCGCATTGGTGTTGGAGTGGGGCTTTCAAAATAATCACCTGTTTCGTTGTGTTTCATTGATCCGTTTGGGAAAATGAATGCCAATCTGGAGTTAACAATGGATTGACTACTTGTTTCTCCTAAGAATGACATGGTGTTCAGATTGAATTTCATTTATGGACGTGTGTTCTGTGACAATGTTTGCCTTAAATAGGGATGAAGTCGTGCAAATTTAGGCGTGACCACCCCATTTGTTAGTTGGGCGTATTCCATCACGCCCTATTTAGGCGTATTCAATCACGCCCTAATTGGGCGTATTCAATGACTCCCTAATTGGGCGTGGCCATGTGTGGTGACACAATAATTGTTGGGGGTATTCGGTGGTGCCTTATTTGATCGTCTCCAATAACGCATTATTTGGGGTTGTTAACTGACGGCGTACATGTTGTCGTGTTTACTAACGACCTATTTCGTAGTCATTCATTCACAAGAAACGTACACTACAAAATAAAGTCTATTACATGACATGAATATAAAATAAAGTCAATTACAAACACAACTAATATATACACCGGCATGATGTGTCTGCTACGGCGCGGAGGAGGCCTGACCTGAGACGGGCCTGACTCACTAGGGTCGGGCTGTGAAGGACCAGCCTCAAAAGAGGTAGCCTGAGGAGGGGAAACATCGGCAGGTGCGTATGGACCTCCCTCATATGGCGATGATGGCTGGGGATAAGAAGGAGGTGGGGTGCCACAGTCTGGAAGTGAAGTGTGGACCACACAACCGGTAGGAGTACAATCAAGCTGATCAGCCAGGCGCGTATAATCAGCATCAGTCCACTCCAGACCCTGAGTCCACGCTGGAACAGGGTCAAAAGTACTGGTCCCACAAGCTGCTGATGCCATGTCCATAGCAGTAGCACAGAAGATATAATAACCTTGGTTAAAAAAAAATTTAATAAATAAAATAATAATATTTTACTATAGCTGTACTGTAGCATGGCGCCAGTAGCGTGGGATGTGGCGCCAGTAGCGTGAAACTGCACCAGAAGGCCATTTCTTGCGGCCTGATGGCACGGATAGCGCCAGTTTGGCGCGATTAGCGCCACAGACGCGCCCAGTTGGCGCGATTAGCGCCAAAAGTGCCCAGGAAGCTTTTAGTTGCGCTAATTTGACGCGAATAGCGCCATATGTGGCGTGATTAGCGCGGGAACGTCGGTAGAACCAGTATTTAAAGGCCATTTTACGAAATTTTGGCCCAAAAATCATGGTTTCTCCTTCCCCACGACCCCAACCTCCATTGATGCATGCTCCAAGCTTCCTTAGACCCCTTTTCTTGGCCTAAACACCTCTCTAAGACCTTTGAGTGTGAGAGGAACCTTTGGGAAAGCTTAATCATTCATTTCTGCTCTTGAAAAACCCCTTTTGAGTGAGAGGTGGAATCTCAGAGGAGAAACTCAGAGAACTTGAGTCTTGGTGAGGACCCACGGCTTGAGAAGGACACTAAAGCTCGAGGAGGCTGTCCTGAGGTCTTCTGAGTCGTCACTGAGGTAAGAGACTCAAGTTTCTCCGTTTGATTTTGATTATGGGGGTTTCCATGAATAGTGACCCATACCAGCTGGGGCTAGAATTAGCCCAGGGTCCTGTAGAGAAAGTTGTAGAGATCGATGAATAGATGAAGGATTAGCTTTCAGTTTCTAATTTAGATAACTTTGAAATTTGGCTCTGTGACCTGTATGTGAGGCCTTTGTGATAAATCATTTGTGGAATTGAGGCCATTCCAGAGCCTTGATTATGCCTGTTATGAGCCTGTGTGGCTAATGGAATGGTGCCTTGAGCGAGGCTTGGACCATTCCAGTGATAT
>PYAF01000942.1:65871-76717 GCA_007407185.1 Glycine tomentella
CTCTGTGACCTGTATGTGAGGCCTTTGTGATAAATCATTTGTGGAATTGAGGCCATTCCAGAGCCTTGATTATGCCTGTTATGAGCCTGTGTGGCTAATGGAATGGTGCCTTGAGCGAGGCTTGGACCATTCCAGTGATATTATGTATAATGAGGCTGATGAGGGACTATGCCATGCTTATGTTTGCATTGAGTCTGAGTTGACTCAGATGCTTGTTATTCAGCTTGATAGACCCTGTATGGTCTGTGTACAGCCTGGTGTGGGCTGAGTTTGATTGAACCCTAGGATAGGGGAATTCTGTATATGATATGTTCTGTGTTTGAATGTCTATGGATTGGTTTTGATATTAGAATATGCCTTGAGTAGGGCGTGAGATTGATACTGTTGGTGGCAGGAGCCACAGACCTGGGAAGGAACTGCAGACTGAGACCTTGCCAGGTAAGTTCAGTGTTCCTGGGAATGAATTCCCGCTTTGGTTGCACACCACACTCTTGGTGAGTGTTGGTCATGGTTCATGATGCATGCATTGGCTGTGGCATTGTTTGTAGGGATATTGTGGGCATCTGTATTGGATAAATGTATGTTGTGATTGAAATATTTCTGTTGGCCAATAGATAAATACAGGCATTGAGGGTTCTCTGCCTTGTATTGAGGCGTTGAGGGTTCTCCGCCAGGCATTGAGGGTTCTCTGTACGGCGTTGAGGGTTCTCCGCCAAGCATTGAGGGTTCTCTGCCACTAGTATAGAGCAGATAGCTGCTCCATGTTGATTGAGGGCCAGTGGGCCATGTTTGATATGTTTGCCTGATGTGTGTATTGTGATTTGTGGGCCAGGGTGGGAATGATTTCCCAAGGACCCTGAGCTTACTGAGATATGTTATCTCACCCCGTGTGGGGATTTATGATTTCAGGTGACCCTTCTGGAAGAGAAGATCAGTCTCAGGGCAGGAGGCCCGGCAGAGACTAGGCTGCTTATCTGAGGAGCAGCAGGGAGAGCTTGAGGGCTCTGTTTTATTTTGAGTCTATTATATACCCTTGAGAAGGGTTGTATAGTTCTGTATACCCTCAAGGAGGGCTGTTATTCTTTTGTATCACCGCAGTGTGGTGAAGACACTGATGTGTATGACTATATAAAGGCTCTATTTTAAGTTTATGACATGAGACTTTTCCCTGAGTATAAATATTGTATATTTGACTATCTGCCTGTATGTTCTAGTTATCTGTCTTTATTATGTATGATATGAAAAGAAACTGGATCAGCAGGGGTGTGAAATATATGCTTTGTGTGTGTCTATTATATGAGTTATGTTCTTCCATACATAATAAATCAAGAAAATGATTATGTGCTTCCGCTGAGGTTTTAAAATCATGTTTTAAGCGCTGAACTGATATTATTAATGATAACACGTCGGAGGCCTACGGGGTGTTACAGAAGACATCCTGTGGCTGGGGGTCCGCTGGTGGTGGAATGTAATCCTCGGTAGTGAACCCCTAATGACCCATGTCTCCCTGGTGGGTTCTTTCATAATACAAAGGCTGGCTACCGTATGTAGATCCTATCACAGGAGGCCTAAAATAACCAACAGTGCAAGGCCTGAGAACTCCAATGGGTTTAGGAACATGGTGCATGACTTTCCACTGACTCTCTAACCCATGCCCCTCCTGTCTCCCGCAGGGAACATTCAAAGACACCAATGGCTGACGTTGAAGCTGCGATGCTCGTGCATGTGGGCTTGGCTCCTCCTGTAACACCCCGTGTGCATCCGGCGTATTAACATTATACAATATCAGAGTAACGCAGCAAGCATGGAAATAAACATTAAAGGAAGCTTGAACCAAGTATAAAATACATCTTTATACATATATGGTGAATTAACTGTCCTTTACAGGGTGCATAATTCTTAAAACTATACAACTGTTCCCTAGGCATCAAAATACAGACAAAATAAACAAAATCTGAGCTGACAAGCTCAATCATCTAAACCTAGGGTGATCTTTACACTATCCCAGTGCAGGCCTCTTGCCTTGGGATCTCTCAGTGACCTCAGTCTCAGCTCCTGCAACATGAGTCCCAAACAGGGGTGAGATAATCATCCCAGTAAACTCAGGGTTATCAGAGGTTTCCCTCCCCCTGGTTCACTTCCCAGCATATCAATGAATATATATATATATATATATATATATATATATATACAAATCACATAATAAAGCAGAAATCTCATCAATAAATCCTTTATCAGATGAACAGCCTTCTCAACTTACTAGAATCTGCTACACACACATAACAACACAGTGCAAGCATACATATAATCAACACACAATTTACCTGAGAGAGATCATCCACTGAAGGGCACATTCTCTCAGGACCTTTACTTGATTGCCTGAATAGGATCATCCACTGAAGGGCACATCTATTCAGGACTCACTCAATCGATGCCCGAGTAGGATCATCTACTGAAAGGCACATCTACTAAGGACTTGCCGCCCAATACCTGAATAGGATCATCTACTTAAAGGCACATCTATTCAGGGTTTACATGGACGCCTATGGATTGTCCCAGGGGAGATCATCCACTTAAGGGCACATTCCCAAGGGGTCCATAGTTCCTCTATCTACTGGCCAGTAAATGCTATGCAATCACATCACAATCATCTCATAACAAAGCTCATGCAAGCATACACTATACTAGTGTATTTAATATCATCATCATAAGCAACATAGCACACACTATTTCCGTGAAATCAATACACATACACCTTATCTCAAGGTTTGACCAGCATTCAATTGCTAGCAGCCATCAAGCTATTTCATCAACATTCAACACATATACAGTATCACAGAATCATAAAACATCAGAATGCAAGCCATATCAAGCAATTATGCATGTTGGGTGTAGTGACACACAAGCAGGGAAACAATCCCTGAAAACACTGAGCTTACCTGGTCTTAGCTCAGAATTAGCTCCCCTAGTCTCGTGGTGACTTCCACGAGTGCTATGCGTCTCACGCCCTACAATAGGCATGAAATAAACAATCAGAAACGGCGTTCAACCGTTTATATGGAAGGAAATACCCTTCCCTTCATAATCAGTTTTTGTCTTCTAACTTAAGGTTTATCTTAGCCCAGCTTCTACTAGGCCATGCATTGACCCTGACTGGTCTGCCTCAGTTTAGCTAGGGCCTCAGAGTTCCTTTAAAACTCTGTATAGCTCAATTCAAAGCTTTACTAATATCAAGAACCAACAATGGTTCATCTCAGCCAAAACACATATATTATCATGTTTTCACCGATCATTTGGCCTTATGAATAACTTTTGTAAAAGTACTTAAGTTTATTCAGGCCATAGCACCTCTTATTCACACACACTTCCTCCTCCCCAGAGCCAAACTCAACCTTCACCACAATTCTAGTTTCAAGGTTCCATATCTCTCAGAACAACCTCCTGACTATCCTTTTCTAAAGAACTTAAGCCTAATTCCAGCTCCATAATCAATTGGTTACTATTCACCCAATCTCCCATTCCATGAATTAAACAGTTAGGACGTGAATTTCTTACCTCAAATCAATAGAGGAAGGCTGGAGAAGTCTTTTTCCTAGCTCTGGCGTCCTTGGACCAACTTCTTTGCCCCTCCAGAGCTCAGCTCTCTCTCAAGAACTCAATGGAATGGGGTTTCTCTCTAGCCAGGCTGAAATTGGCCCTCAAGTGGTTCAATTCAAGATTAACGATGATTAGGAGGTGTTTTATGGGTGTATGATGAAGGTATGGAGCTCCTAAGGTGCATCAATGGTGGTCTAGGCTTAGGGAGGAAGAGAAACAATGTTTTGGGGCCAAAATTTCGTAAAATGGCCTTTAAATCCTGGGTCTACCGACGTTCCCACGCTAATCGCGCCATATATGGCGCTATTCGCGCCAAATTAGCGCAACAAAAAGCTTCCTGGGCATTTATGGCGCTAATCGCGCCATTACGGCGCTAACCGCCCCAACTGGGCGCGTCTGTGGCGCTAATCGCGTCAAATTGACGCTATTCGTGCCATAAGGCAGCATGGAATGGCCTTCTCGTGCAAACTCACGCTACTGGCGCCATGTCCCCACGCCACTGGCGCCGCATCCCACGCTAACCGCACCGTTCCCACGCTGTTAGCATGGGATTTTTTTTTTTTGAAACCTGGGTTATTATATTCTCCCCACGTGTCAAGCAACTCGGGGTATAGCTGCACCAGCTCCTGCTCTCGCTCCCAAGTCGCCTCCTCAGGTGTCCTTCCTTCCCATTGTACCTTAACTATGGGAATGGTCTTGCTCCGGATCTTCTTCTCCATTCGATCCAGGATCCGCATAGGTCTTGTAGGACTCGTCAGATTCTCTCTAATCTGAACAGTGTCAGGTTCCACCACGTGTGAGGGATCCGACACATACTTCCTCAGTTGTGACACGTGGAAAACGTCATGCAACCCTGACAACTGGGGAGGTAAAGCTAGCCTATAGGCCCCTGGTCCTACTCTCTGAAGGATCTGATATGGACCAATGAACCTAGGACTCAGCTTCCTCACACCTAGAGTCCGTCCTACACCTGTGATAGGAGACAGCCTCAGAAACACATGGTCGTCCTCCTCAAACTACAACGGCCTGTGTTTATGATCATAATAGCTCTTCTGTTGACTCTGAGCTTTCAACAGCTTGTCTCTGATCATTCTGATCTGCTCAGAAGTCTCCTGAACCATCTCAGGTCCAAGAAGCTGTCTCTCACCTACCTCAGTCCAGCATACAGAAGTTCTGCATCTCCGGCCATACAATGCCTCATAAGGTGCCATGCCCAGACTGGCATGAAAACTGTTATTATATGAGAATTCTACTAGAGGTAGGTATTTGTCCCAGTTGGTACCCTGCTCTAATGCACAAGCCCTCAGCATATCCTCCAGGGTCTGGATGGTCCTCTCGGTCTGACCATCTGTTTGAGGATGGTAGGCGGTGCTGAGCCTCAGCTGAGTACCAAAAGCTTCTTGAAGCGCACTCCAGAATCTTGAAGTGAACTTCTGGTCTCTGTCACTGATAATATTCTCTGGAACACCATGCAGTCTGGAAGTCTCCCGGACATATAACTGAGCCAATCTCTCTGTAGTATAGTCAGTCCGCATGGGCAAGAAGTGAGCAGACTTAGTTAGCCTATCCACGATGACCCAGATGGAATCACATCTGGTCTGAGTCCTTGGTAATCCCACCACAAAGTCCATAGAAATGCTATCCCATTTCCACTCTGGGATCTGCAACGGCTGTAATAGGCCTGACGGTGTCTGATGCTCAATTTTCACTTTCTGACATACCAGACATCTAGTCACATACTCAGCTATATCTTTCTTCATCCCTGGCCACCAGAACTTCTTCTTGAGGTCCTGATACATCTTGGTAGCACCTGGATGGATACTGAATTGGCCCTTATGAGCCTCTGCTAGAACTGCATCAACTAGCTCACCTTTAGGCACTACGATCCGGCCCTGGTATAACACCATATCCTGATCATCTTTGAAGACATCCGGTCAACCAATCATGCTTCTCACCTCATCATCATGTCTCTAGGCCTCCCAGATTCTCTGAATCAACTTATTTTCAATCTGGGTCTTTCTCAGCTCCAGACCACTGACACCTTCAATCACTGTCAAGTACATATCTCTGAATTGCTCAATCAGTCTGCAATCAGAGATCATCAGACAGGCAACACTTACATGTTTCCTGCTCAACGCATCCGCCACCACATTAGCTTTCCCTGGATGGTATTTCAACTCAAAGTCATAATCTTTGAGGAACTCCATCCATCGTCTCTGTCTCATATTCAACTCTTTCTGATCAAACAGATACTTGAGGCTCTTGTGGTAACCGAATACCACCAATCGCGCACCATACAAATAATGCCTCCACACTTTTAAAGCAAACACAATCGCTGCTAACTCCAAATCATGTGTGGGATAATTCTCTTCATGTGGCTTCAACTGCCTGGATGCATAGGCAACCACTCTCTTCTCCTGCATCAATACACATCCAAGTCCCTGCTTAGATGCATCACAATAGACCTCAAAGCAACCCTAGGATCAGGAAGAGTCAGTACTGGGGTTGTGGTCAACCTTGTTGATTCTAGTGAAGTCAAGTATCAAGAATGAAGATCAAGCCTCAAAGGTTTTGGACATTCAAACATGCACAATATGGAGATGCTTAAAGGGAAGCTTAAAGAATCAATTTGATCATATGTAAAAGGAAGTATATGATCTGATAATCCATGTGTGTGTGTGTGTGAGTCATGCATCATTCATTCATTTAAAATCATTGGATTAAATAATTAAGTAAAAGAAATTGATTTAAAAGACACTTAGAAAAATAAGTTTTTGGAAAAATTAAGTAACAAATAAATAATCGATTACAAGAAGTAGAACATCGATTATTTTGTTCTTCGTGCTCTTTAGAAAACAAAGTATGATCATTGTAATCGATTACATATCGTTTTAATCGATTACTCAGGATTTTTATGAAAAATGGTGCTTTCGTTCTTAATCGATTACATAATCATTTTAATCGATTACTTGCTTGAACATACATCTCAAGAAAATGTATGCTGACTGTCTTAATCGATTACTTCACGGAATAATCGATTATATTGTTCTTTGACTAAATCCAGAAAAGCTCATAAACATTTTAATCGATTACAGTTTGTCATTAATCGATTACATTGTATAACTTGAAAAAACATGTGTTTCAGGCTTAATCGATTACGTATCGGAATAATCGATTAAATAACTCGTTCTTGGAACTCTGAACGTTTCATAAGCTTTTTAATCGATTACTGTCTTGATTTAATCGATTACAAATGATAAATAATCGATTACTAGAGCGTACTTAATCGATTATTTTCAGTTAATGGATACAATTATAAATAGAAGTCTGCGACTGAAATTAAAAAAGAAGAGCTGAGAATTCGTGTGTGATTGAGAGATTATTGTTGTAAACATTCACAAACATTCTGGATATTCATCTGTGATAGAGAAACACGTAAAAACTTCATTAGATTCATGTGGGTATATTGATCATGAGCTTGCAATCAAGTTACAAGAAAAGCTGCATATCTGTGGTGATAATCTGCATACTCATCTGTTAATCATTCATATTCATTCAACAATGGATTATCAGGTGATATCTTTTCTTGGCTTTTGATTGTTTAAACAATTTCTTTGTAAATTGGTAAAAGTATTTCTGTTGTAATTAGTTTCTTGCAAGCAAAGAGATAGGGTTTCTCTTGGATTCACCTGGGTAGGGTTCTCAGGGTGAAGGGTTTGTCTCTAAGAATCTAATAGGGTTTTAGATTTCTGAATTTCTTCTAGGGTTGAAGGAAAGAGACTTGTAATATTGCTTGTAAAGATTTTATTGCAATAGTGGAACTCCTCTCTAGTGTTGAGTTGGAGAACTGGATGTAGCCTCATAGTGGTTGAGGTGAACTAGTATAAAAATTTGTGTGTTCTCTTTATTCTTTCAGTTCAATTTCGTATTACTTTGTTTGTGAATCAATATCATTGCTCAGATTTGTAATACTCTGTTTTCTGTTGCTCATAAAAAGGGAAGATTGATTGAAAACTGATTTTGATATTAAGATTTGTTTTGTCTTTGAAGATTGGTTTAAATGTGATAAAGATCCTGTTGTTTATAACTCTGATGTAAAATTTTTAATTGGACAAGTTTTCAACAAATTCACCCCCCCTCTTGGTTGTTTGAAGTGTTCCTTTGTTTTTCAAACCTTTCCTTCAGTCTCAGGAAACACTCCTCACATTCATGGGTCCAAACAAATGGGCTACCTTTCCTAGTAAGGCGGGTCAAAGGTAACACCATCTGTGAAAACCCCTGAATGAACCTCCGGTAGTAACCTGCTAATCCAAGGAAACTACGAACCTCTGAAAAGTTCTTGGGCCTCTCCCAAGACATCACAACCTCAATCTTACTGGGATCAACTGCTACCCCAGCTGCAGAAATCACATGACCCAGGAATTTCACCTCTGAAAGCCAAAACTCACACTTAGATAAATTAGCATACAGCTGATTATCTCTTAAAATCTGCAGAACGGTCCTGAGGTGCTTAGCATGCTCCGCCTCTGTCTTGGAATAGATCAGTATGTCATCAATAAACACTCCTACAAACTGATCTAGGAATGGTCTGAATATCCTGTTCATATAGTCCATGAACACTGCAGGGGCATTTGTCAGACCAAAAGGAATGACCTGATACTCATAATGACCATACCTTGACCTGAATGCAGTCTTCGGTATGTCCTCTGGCTTAATCCGGATCTGATGATACCCGGATCTCAGGTCGATCTTGGAGAACACACAGGCTCCCCTCAACTGATCCAGCAGATCATCAATGCGAGGCAAAGGGTACTTATTCTTTATAGTAACCTTATTCAACTGCCTGTAATCTACACATAACCGCATACTCCCATCTTTCTTCTTCACAAATAGAACCGGTGCTCCCCATGGTGACACACTCGGTCTAATAAAACCCTTGGACAACAAGTCCTCAAGTTGTACCTTTAGCTCCTTTAACTCTAAAGGAGACATGCGGCAAGGGGCTATGGATATAGGTCCCACACCTGGAACCAAGTCAATGGAGAATTCAATTCTCCTGTCCGGCGGAAGCTGTGTAATCTCTTCAGGAAAGACATCAACAAACTCGCTCACCACCGGAATCTTCGACATATCCACCCCTGGTTTCTCAACTGTTGTACTCAACAACAAATATCCCTGAGCTCCTCTCTGTATTTCCTTGCGAACTTGCAAGACTGAGAAGAATGAAACAGAACTCGAACTGACTCCATCTGAGGGCACTACAACTTTCTTGTGACAACAATCTAACATGATGCCATACTTGGCCAACCAGTCCATACCCAAAATAACCTCTAGGGTAGGCATCGCCAAACAGTACAAATCCACAACATATTCTCTGCCCTCAAACTGAAAATGCACATCCTTACAGCACAAATCCACTCTGCACTGCTCCTTAGAGGCGGTAGTGACCTCCATAGGAATAGGAAGTCTGAACATAGACAAGTTCAGTCCTTGTGCAGTTTGATTACTGATAAAGGAATGAGTGGCTCCAGAGTCAAACAAGACTTTCACATCATACACGTCAATCAAAATAATACCTCTGATCAGATCAGGAGCTCTGGCGGCCTCTCCAGCATCTACTGTATACACCCGGCCTGTGGTAGGTGCTGCTGATATCACTGGAGCAGCTGTAGCCCGACTACCTGCCTGTAGGCACTCTCTGGCATAGTGGCCTGGCTTGCCACATCTGTAACAAACCAACTGGCTGGTGGCGCACACTCCCCAGTGGTTCCTCCCACAAGTATTGCACTTGGGAGGTAACCCAGTCCTCTGGGGCGCCCCTCTCTGTCTAGAGCCCTTCTTGAATCTACTTGCTGGAGAAGAAACTCCCAGGTCTCTGCCTTTGCCCTTACCAGTAGGGCCTCATCCACCGGGTCTTCTGGCCTCCTATCTCTCAGCCTGGGTGGAATGGCTTCCACTGCGCCTCCTGATCATGTCCTCCACCTGGCGGCACTGCCTCTTCACCAGGCTACCCAAGTCTCTGGATCCACTGCCCGCTATCTTCTCTTCGATGTTCTCTCTAAGTCCCCTCTGGAACTTAGCAGCCAAAACCTCTGCTTCAGGTAGAACCCTCCTGAAATGTGCATACTTAGCCAACTCATTGAATTTGGCCAAGTACTCATCAACAGACATCTTCCCCTGTACCAGGCTCTCAAACTCAGCCTGCTTCTGCTCCCTGGTGTCTCTGGGGAAGTATCGGTCCAAGAACTGTGCCTCGAACACCTGCCAGGTAATGACCTCACCCTGGCCCCTCAATAGCTCTGAAGTGGTGACCCACCACTCATGTGCGTCTCCCTGAAGCAGATATGTGGCATAGAGAAGCTTCTGATGGTCTGAGCACTCCATCACAGTAAAAATCTTCTCTAATGCCTGTAACCATTTGACAGCGGCTATGGGATCATACTCCCCATGGAAGGAGGGAGGATCATGCTTCCTGAAGGCGATCAGCATCCTTCCTCTGGCCACTGTGTCCTCCTCTGTATCCGCCTGGGACAACTTGTCCCCTCTCTGGTGATGAGGTTCACCAGAGTGATGGCCACCTCTACCCTGGTGGTGGCTACCCTCGCCTTCATGAGTAGACTGTCTAGGGGATACTCTATCTCTCCTCCGTTGAGCTCTCAACTCAGCCATGAGCTCTTCATTCGTCTTAAGCAAGGCTTTATTAGCCTGCCTACTTGCAGCAAGCTCCTGCTGCACAGCTGCCAAAGCAACTACAATCGGGTCGGGTTGTTCCTCTGCACCCGCCCGCTCACTGGTATTCCGGGTTATCACCATGATACTGCACATATAATATAACAGGATGAGTTGATCAGGGTCACACTTAACATCACACATGCAGTAATCATGGTTTACACCCAATACACATGGAAAAACATGTAATTCACCATACATTGCTTCCTTAAACACTGCTCTGATACCATAAAATGTAACACCCCGTGTGCACTCGGCGTATTAACATTATACAATATCAGAGTAATGCAGCAAGCATGGAAATAAACATTAAAGGAAGCTTGAACCAAGTATAAAATACATCTTTATACATATATGGTGAATTAATTGTCCTTTACAGGGTACATAATTCTCAAAACTATACAAATGTTCCCTAGGCATCAAAATACAGACAAAATAAACAAAATCTGAGCTGACAAGCTCAATCATCTAAACCTAGGGTGATCTTCACACTATCCCAGTGCAGGCCTCTTGCCTTGGG
>PYAF01000942.1:76817-96052 GCA_007407185.1 Glycine tomentella
GTATAAAATACATCTTTATACATATATGGTGAATTAATTGTCCTTTACAGGGTACATAATTCTCAAAACTATACAAATGTTCCCTAGGCATCAAAATACAGACAAAATAAACAAAATCTGAGCTGACAAGCTCAATCATCTAAACCTAGGGTGATCTTCACACTATCCCAGTGCAGGCCTCTTGCCTTGGGATCTCTCAGTGACCTTAGTCTCAACTCCTGCAACATGAGCCCCATACAGGGGTGAGGTAATCATCCCAGTAAACTCAGGATTATCAGAGGTTTCCCTCCCCCTGGTTCACTTCCCAGCATATCAATGAATATATATATATATATATATATATATATATATATACATCTCACATAATAAAGCAGAAATCTCATCAATAAATCCTTTATCAGATGAACAGCCTTCTCGGCTTACTAGAATCTGCTACACACACATAACAACACAGTGCAAGCATACATATAATCAACACACAATTTGCCTGAGAGAGATCATCCACTAAAGGGCACATTCTCTCAGGACCTTTACTTGAGTGCCTGAATAGGATCATCCACTGAAGGGCACATCTATTCAGGACTCACTCAATCGATGCCCAAGTAGGATCATCTACTGAAAGGCACATCTACTCAAGACTTGCCGCCCAATACCTGAATAGGATCATCTACTTAAAGGCACATCTATTCGAGGTTTACATGGACGCCTATGGATTGTCCCAGGGGAGATCATCCACTTAAGGGCACATTCCCAAGGGGTCCATAGTTCCTCTATCTACTGGCCAGTAAATGCTATGCAATCACATCACAATCATCTCATAACAAAGCTCATGCAGGCATACACTATACTAGTGTATTTAATATCATCATCATAAGCAACATAGCACACACTATTTCCGTGAAATCAATACACATACACCTTATCTCAAGGTTTGGCCAGCATTCAATTGCTAGCAGCCATCAAGCCATTTCATCAACATTCAACACATATACAGTATCACAAAATCATAAAACATCATAATGCAAGCCATATCAAGCAATTACCCATGTTGGGTGTAGTGACACACAAGCAGGGAAACAATCCCTAAAAACACTGAGCTTACCTGGTCTTAGCTCAGAATCAGCTCCCCTAGTCTCGTGGTGACTTCCATGAGTGCTATGCGTGTCACGCCCTACAATAGGCATGAAATAAACAATCAGAAACGACGTTCAACCATTTACATGGAAGGAAACACCCTTCCCTTCATAATCAGTTTTTGTCTTCTAACTTAAGGTTTATCTTAGCCCAGCTTCTACTAGGCCATGCATTGACCCTGACTGGTCTGCCTCAGTTTATCTAGGGCCTCAGAGTTCCTTTAAAACTCTGTATAGCTCAATTCAAAGCTTTACTAATATCAAGAACCAACAATGGTTCAACTCAGCCAAAACACATATATTATCATGTTTTCATCGATCATTTGGCCTTATGAACAACTTTTGTAAAAGTACTTAAGTTAATTCAGGCCATAGCACCTCTTATTCACACACACTTCCTCCTCCCCAGAGCCAAACTCAAACTTCACACCACCTGTGTCCGCGTTCCCGAAGGCACCCCTCTCTTTCAAGAGGATTTGCGGCATGTCAAGCCCTGGTAAGGTTCTTCGCTTTGCATCGAATTAAACCACATGCTCCACCGCTTGTGCGGGCCCCCGTCAATTCCTTTGAGTTTCATTCTTGCGAACGTACTCCCCAGGCGGGATACTTAACGTGTTAGCTATAGTATTGCACGGGTCGATACGCACAACAATTCTAGTTTCAAGGTTCCATATCTCTCAGAACAACCTCCTGACTATTGATAAACACGTTGTCGACACGCACCAAAACAATTTTACTAAGCTAATTCTGTAGCACAGAGCTAACCTAGGTCGACTCAGAGACACGATCAATATGGTTCTAGCTTCAATTCAATGGTAACAGTAAGGGGGGAATTTTAACAAACAGTTTGTATGCGTAAGTAAAACTTGCAAAAACATAAACTAAAATTAAAGAGCAACACAGAAATTAGCAAGATTATCAACAAGTGAGTAAAACAGATTAGAGAAGTATCAATCCAATTCACCAAACCAAGCAATTCGAATCATCATCATTCTCAGAATTTTATCCTATCATGAACATCCATTCAATCTCATTAGAAGTTGTTCAATCGAATTAACCCCTAATTTAATTGAAACCACAACCCTAATTGAAATATCATCCAATTAATTATGTGATTAATATTCGAAATTAGGCATGAATCCACAACCTAATCCGCTTTCAATCCTAAATGCATTCATAATCATGAAAAAAAGAATAGCAATTGAAGAAGAAGATGAACATTCAAGTAGAATTCGAAATACTAAACCAGAACTCTGATTCTCCTTGTGCTTTGGTTGGTTCCTTGGATTTATTGGTGATTTAGCCTTCCATGATCATCATCAATGAAAGCCCCATGGATTAAGTGCACGAAAATGGAAGAACAGAAAAACGAAAATGAAGAACAAGGAAGAACAAGGAAGAACAGTAGAGAGAAAATGAGACCAAGGGTTTTGATCTAAAAAACTAAAGGAAAGGAAAATGAAACTTGTTTATTGAAATTGTAAAGAGTGTGTGTCCAAGTCTCATTAAAGTCACTAATATGCAGTGACTGAGTTCTGAAAACGAAATGGGCCACAAACAAGCCCAACAATCTAATTATTTGCTAATTACAACCATGAAAGTCAAATTCGCAGCCCAAAATTACAAGTGCGGAGGCGTTAACTTCAAAGCTAAAAATGACCCTCTAAATGACATAATTGGCCTCGGGCTATTTGTATCAAACTTGTAGATATTTTCGTTATCTTTCCAGGGACTCCTAGAACGCTCCATTCGGAGATTGGTAGCTCCCTATAGGTCCTACACAAGTCAGATACGTTAAGTGAGCAAAAATCCGAAAATACGCAACACTTAGTAATTAAGCCCACTTACTTGCCTAGGCCCAAAAACTGAATTAGAATAGGAAAATAAGGGTCAAAGAGAGGTCAAATAAGCTAAGAAGGATAGAAAAATATTCAACTAAAAACCCTCTATCAACTATCCTTTTCTAAAGAACTTAATCCTAATTCAAGCCCCATAATCAATTGGTTACTATTCACCCAATCTCCCATTCCATGAATTAAACGGTTAGGACGTGAATTTCTTACCTCAAATCAATAGAGGAAGGCTGGAGAAGTCTTTCTCCTAGCTCTGGCGTCCTTGGACCAGCTTCTTTGCCCCTCCAGAGCTCAGCTATCTCTTAAGAACTCAATGGAATGGGGTTTCTCTCTAGCCAGGCTGAAATTGGCCCACAAGTGGTTCAATTCAAGATTAAGGATGATTAGGAGGTGTTTTATGGGTGTATGATGAAGGTATGAAGCTCCTAAGGTGCATCAATGGTGGTATAGGCTCAGGGAGGAAGAGAAACAGTGTTTTGGGGCCAAAATTTTGTAAAATGGCTTTTAAATCCTGGGTCTGCCGACTTTCCCGCGCTAATCGCGCCATATATGGCGTTATTCGCGCCAAATTAGCGCAACAAAAAGCTTCCTGGGCATTTATGGCGCTAATTGCGCCATTACGGCGCTAGCCGTGCCAACTAGGTGAGTCTGTGGCACTAATCGCGCCAAATTGAAGCTATTTGCGCCATAAGGCCGCATGGAATGGCCTTCTGGTGCAAACTCACGCTACTGGCGCCATATTCCACGCTACCGGCGCCGCATCCCACGCTAACCGCGCCGTTCCCACGCTGTTAGCATGGGAGTTTTTTTTTTTGAAACCTGGGTTATTATACCTCTAATCGACAACTCTCTCAGAACATGGAAATAATGCGACCCACCTCTTCGTGCAAGTATCCCATCGTGAAGTCCGGCCACTCCCCGCCATTGGAACAGTATATCATCTCTAGCCCGTCAATCTGCAAATTACAAAACAAATTAATTAGTTCACAGTATAACAGCATGATCATTAAACCAATTTTACAATTTATTTTTCAACACTTACACCATGACCCAACTTCGCAGCCATCCTCGTCACGTATTGCTTCCCATTCTCCCTATACCAAACCATGTACTCATGGTTTGGTGACAGTAAGCCAGTCAGTAGGGGGCAGCTCGATGTGCTGGGCCCTCTGCTCCCATCGCTGTATGAAGGGTCTGAGCTTACGCAACCAATTATCTTGTTGTTTGCCTAGGAGGGAGAGATCATGCACACCTTTCAACTTCCTGGGCCTTCGGGGGATTGGCTGATCCCTCCCAAACTGTCGCATACATCTGTCAGGATGAGAATATTCCACTGTGTGGAAGCATATAATGGGACTAGTAGCCATCCACAATAGTCTCTCATCCTGAGATGCATCAAGAAAGTGGTAGCCTGCATATGGTTGCGAAACCGCCTAAACAAAACAATGAAACACACAATTATTAAATGATCCAATCTAAGCAACCAAACTTATACAAAGAACATTATATACCTCATCCCGAGTAAGGGAGTCTAATCTCTCTCGATGCCAATGAAGCTCATGTAGTTGGAACTTCACTAAAGCGTTAAACCTATTTTCAAAATAAGTTACATTACACAACTGATAACACTTAATAACAAATATCATACTCAGTAAACAAAAGAAAATAACAACACATACCTGTGGCCGTAATGCCACGCCGGCTGAGTAGGGTCAGGAATAGCTAGAGCAATGGGTGGGAATCTGATCCACGCTCATATCTGCAGAAGAGTGTGACACCCACCAATGTCACTTCTGTCTACATCTGTACACTCACACATTTGTCTGAACAAATGTGCTAGAACCGCCGAACCCCAGCTATACCTACCTATATCCCCCATGTCCCCTGCAAGCAAAGGGATATAGAGACAGGCG
The DNA here is from genome assembly GCA_007407185.1 of Glycine tomentella. Taxonomy (NCBI): domain Eukaryota; kingdom Viridiplantae; phylum Streptophyta; class Magnoliopsida; order Fabales; family Fabaceae; genus Glycine; species Glycine tomentella. The sequence goes on from PYAF01000942.1 coordinate 81,717, forward strand.
AGTGTGCTTCCCCTGGATCGGTCGCATATTAGACATGCTCCAATGATACGCGCAATGTGCGCCTTCGAAAACCGCATCACCTGAACAACATCATCATCATCCACGTTGGTCCAATGTTCATAAAGCCTATCAAAGTAACTAAGGCACAACAATCCTCCTTTTAGCTTAGTATCTAGAGGAGGATGACCGAACACCTCCTCGATAATAGTGTCCCACTTGTTTGAGGTGGATCCAGTGACGACATGGCCGTGACTGCTTAAACCTAAGATGGCAGCCACGTCCTCCAACGTGATCTTCATCTCTCCTTGCTGCATATGGAATGTATGTGTCTCTGGTCTCCACCTCTCCACCAAAGCACTGATAAGTGCAGCATCGATCTGAACACAAGTTCAAAATTAATCAATTCGCATCTATACTTATAAACGAAAACATTGATATCAATCAATTCATATGTAAAATTCTTAAATTCATAATTGGATACCTGGATATGTTGCATGCGTGCAACATGCAGGAACCCAGCCTGTCCTAACATCCACGCAACCATGTCAGGTATATCATCACACTTTGGTCCCCCTATAATTTTTCCACGTCGTGTCTTTAGCACCCGACATCTGTCCTCGTTCCACACGGCCTGTGAAACGTGGGTCTGCTGGGTACGCCTCCGCAGAACCCCCCACTTATATGGGGTGGGCAAAACATGCGTCTTCGGATCCATACCTTGGCCCTCGTGATCGGATCCGGATCGTGATGAATCAGAAGATGAATCAGCCATCTATGATAATGTTAGTATTAATTAAACAATATAATAATTGGTAAATTAATAGCTTAAAATTATTAACTTAACATAAACCCCCAATTTTGTAAAACATAAACCCTAAAATTTGTGAACCCTAAACCCCCAATTTTGTAAAACCTCAACCCTAAAATTTGTGAACACTAAAACAACACTTATATCAACCCTAAACACTAAATTTTGTGAACCCTAAACCCCCATTTATGTCAACCCTAAACCCCCTAAACCCTAAAACTTGTGAACCCTAAACCAACAATTATGTCAACCCTAAACCCTAAAATTTGTGAACCCTAAACCTAAACCCTCATTTAGGTCAACCCTAAACCCTACATTTTGTAAACCCTAAACCCCTAACTTTGTAAAACCTAAACCCTAAAATTGAACTAACAAAACATTGTCGTATCATTTTAATTTAACAACTAATCCTTGGACACCGAACCCTACATTTACCAAACCCTAAACCCTAAACAATAAATTTTCTAAACCCTAAACCATACATTCAGTCAGCCCTAACCCCTAACATTTGTAAACCATACACCATTACCCATAAACCCTAAACCCTAAACCCTAAACCTAGGTTTTGTCAACCCTATCCCTAACCCCATTACCCATAAACCTTAGGTTTCTAAACCCTAAACCATTACCCCTAAACCCTAATCCCTAAATCATGCACATCAATACCCTACGCCTAAATCATCAACAACACTAATTATACCTAACAGTTTTCTACAAATATAATAATACCTAACATTGGCTAACAATTTCATATAGCCCTAACAATTCTATTATTTAATAATATAACATTTTAAATAATATGCATGAATAATAAATTTACTTACTTGTTCGCAGAGCTTAAACACACGTATATCACCCACAAATTGACAGAGCTTCGCTGCAGAGGAAAATCTCTCACAAAAAATCCTAGAGAGATGGACTAGAGAAACCTTTAAAGAGAAGGTGAAATGTTACAAATGGTAAAAAGTAACTTCCGGGAGGCTTTTATAGGCAGCTGAACACGTCCAGCCTAGGCTAGAGTGGTCACGCCCAGATTAGGCATGACCCGCTGGACGTGTTCAACTGCCCCAGATTTGTATTATGTTCCAAAACAACCCTAAATTGATAAATTTATATTAAAAATGTATTATTTGGGTTCTTTTGCCAGCATATTGGGGGTAAACAAAGAAATGTTGATATACATGTAAGCACATATTAATCATGTCTTTATGTGTAGGGACATTTTTTAGTTGCTGGGGGACGAGTTATATCGAGAAAGGCATCAAATGTTTGTTGTCATTTTGATGTATATGTTTATCCATGATTGCTACCCCTTGTACTGTTTTTATTTTATACATATATTTTGCTGATCTTGTATTACCCCTTACCATTAATATTTTTAACATTTTTCATTACTCCTAACAATATTTTTAAAATAAGATCAATCATTAAATCAATTCAAACATTAGCTTAAGATTTAATGATTCACCCAAAATTGAATATATATTAATAAAATAATAATAATAATAACAATTAAATAACACATAATAATATCATAATTTTAAACACTAAAGAGTAAGACAAAAATACCATTTTGATGTCTTTTTATTTAATATCGTTTATTAAACCTTATTAAATTAAATGTCATTTTATTTATCTTGAAAATATTTTAGATAAAAAAAATGAATAATTGATAAAAAAAATATTTTAAAAAGTACCAGTTGAAACCATTCTATACCGGTTTTCAATTGGTTTGGCCGGTTCTTGACAAATTTTTACTATTTCTGAAAACAAACTGGTTCCTCATGAAGCAAACCCACCCAATTATGGATGATGAAGCTTTAAATATTACGATAGAAATGTTGTGACCAATGAAAGCAGTGCATCAATGAGTTCCTAAACATCAACTAACGTTTCAAATTTTTAAAAGGTATGATCACAAATGACTCTCCTTAATTTTATGATGTATTTGGTTAAATGCTTGAACATGGGTCTTCAATCCATTTGCCTTACTGTCTTTGATTAATTTGGTTATCTCTCTTACTAGAAACATGGAGAGATTGAGTTTGTTATTATTTTTCTTTCACTAATTTTCCCTGAGATTGAATGCAAAAACTACATATGTTTCATGTGGTTATCTCTAAAACTACTTGCTGAAAACAAAATAATTATAAATGATCAATGCTTCATCTCTGAAATTACTTGATAAGAAAAGTTAATGACACCTAAATGCACTTATAGAAATTGACATTAGTTACACATGTATGAATCTAAGCTGAATTAGAGCTTATTAACTGCTTTGATATATAGTAGATGAATATAAATAATTGACTCTCATATTTTAATCTAATTTGCGTAAGTATTTTAGGTGTGGGAATTCTTGACGGAGAGTTGAAAAATGAATTTTCTGAATTTATCTGAATTTGATTTGGACTCAAAGGTTTAAATAAAGCATTCATTTGATGTGACTGAATGGAAAATCATGAACCTACAAGTTTTACATGCGAGTTAAACATGATATTAATTCCAAAACAAGAAAGTCTTTTTTCCTTAAAAGATATCAAATATTAGATATGTGTGCATATAACTTATTTGGGAATTACCTAGAGGATGGTTGGCTTCGCCACGGGTTTGGCTAGTTTATGTAAGATTTATCATTGTGACTCATTTAAATAAATATTATTTGATTTAATAAATAAAGGGTATAAGGATATTTGGTTACAAAGAAAAGTTATTAAAAGGATAATTGTTGATAAAGGAATTATCTTAAACGTATAAAGAATAAATGTTGATAGGTGCAATTATCTTAAACATAGTGGTTCAGTTTCTAATAAATAGAGATTTAGAAAAACTGAATACATTCATTGTCTGTCGTCCATGAGAGTTGTATCTTATCCCTATCAAAAGAAGATATAAAAACTGAAAGGGTCAAGATTCTAAGAAAGCATTTTACGATAAAAGATCTTTCACACTCATGGACAAAAGTATGTTTATGTGAAACTCATGAATTCTAAAGATCCTATTCATTTGATGTGATTGTTTTAAATAGAAATTATAGATTTATGTTTACATGCGGTATCATAGTCTTGTTTAAGAATTTGTGATTTTTCATTACTAATTTTGGTTAATGCAAGCAATGATAAAGTATTTTAGTAGATTTTGAATCTTAATTTTCTTCTTGTTGCGAGTATTATTGATCGAATAATATTGATTGAATAATATGATGAAGTCTTACACTATCTCATAGAGATATTGTTTCTCGCTTGGTATGCCTTATGTTCCAATGGATATTATGATAAAATCATGATGGTGTTTTCGGTTCAACATATATATATATATATATATATATATATATTAAATGCAAATTATTTCCTATCACTATAAGACAAAGATACATTAATGTTGGTGATGAAAAGTAAACAATAATGGTTGATCACTTTGTTGTTCTCCCTGATTCAAAATTGTATTTGATAAAGTTATATGCGTTACTGTGTTATGATCGAATGACTGTATATTTTGTTGACATTTAAAATTAATTATGATGTTAGAATGTGTTTGAATTATGTTAAAATCTTATAATTTTAACATATTTTTGTATTTTATGAAGTGTTTATATCTTGAAATTAAAGTATGGTGAATTTGTTAGTCACCAAAGTGGCCAAATTTGTATGAGTGATTTAATTCCAAATTGTATGTTCATTTCAATCATTCATAATTATGATGCTATGAATGTATTAAAATTATTATTTTATGGATGAGTTAAATTTTATTACTACGGTGCAGTTAAGGATCAACCCAAAGGATGGTTATTTGTCGTCATAATAAATAAACATGAATGTTGGCACAATAGATACATGCCTAGTTCTATTTATACATCCAAAGATAGTAAGTAATTCTAGTTAATGTATGTAATATTGTCAAATTATGAAAAACAAAATTTATTAGCATCACTATAGTTGAATGTTGTGTATTAATGGATCCTCAAAGGTGAATATTAGTATGCATTTTATGATGTATGAATATGTGAATTATGTTAGTATGTAACATGTATGATTCAAAGCATTTAAATTTTATACCTTGCAGTACCTGTTGCTACACATTCGTTTTTCTCAACTATTGTGGTTTTCAATGGACTAAACTTCTCTAAATGGAAAGAGCAAATTGAATTTTACCTTGGAGTAGTGGATTTGGATTTGGATTTGGCTCTTAGAGAAGAGAAACCTAGTGCTATTACTAATTCAAGCACTGAGGATGAAAGGGTCCATTTTAAGAAATGCAAATGAGCATTGCAAGCAATATTAAGTCAACTCTTCCACAAATTGAAAGTGCTAAATAAATGATAAAACTTGTGGAAGAGTGCTGCCAAACTGCTGACAAGTCTCTTGCTGGGACACAAATGAGTACACTGACCACCATGAAATTTGATGATTCCTGTACTATGCATGAGCATGTTGTTTAAATGACAAATATTGCAGCAAGACTGAAGTCATTGGGAATGAATGTGGATGAAAAATTTCCTGGTGCAGTTCATATTGAACTCATTATCGTCTCAGTATGGCCCTTTCCAAATGAACTATAATACCATGAAAGACAAATGAAATGTGCATGAATTGCATAGTATGTTAGTTCAAGACGAAACCAGAATTAAGAACCAGAGAATTCATTCCATCAATTATGTCAAACATCAAGGAGTTGAAAAAGGGATTCCTTACAACCCAAACCACAAGATCAAATGAAAAGTTTATCCTTATGGGTAATCGAGTGAAAGTTCCAGTGGAAGCTATTGGGACTTACCGTTTGATCCTTGATAGTGGACATTATTTGGACTTATGTGAAAATCTTTATGTATTTAGTATATCTAGGAATTTAGTTTCTATTTCCAAACTTGATAAAGTTGGATACTCTTTTAAATTTGGTAGTGGTAGTTTTAGTTTGTACAAACACAATCATTTGATTGGCAATAGTACTTTATGTGATGCATTATATAAATTATGTCTTGATAATCTTTATGTTGAAACGCTTATGACTCTGCATCATAATGTTGATACTAAACGTACCTTAATTAATGAATGTTTCGATTACTTGTGGCATAAATGTTTGGGACACATTTCCAATGAAAGAATTGAAACATTAGTAAAGAATGAAATCCTTCCGGATTTATATTTTATTAATCTGGATGTTTGTATGAATTGTATCAAAGGCAAACAAACAAAACACACAAAGAAAGGATCCACAAGAAGCACTCAGCTTCTTGAAATTATACACATTGATGTTTGCGGTCCTTTTGATGTTAACTCTTTTAATAAAGAGAAATATTTTATCACCTTCATTGATGATTATTCACGTTATGGTTATGTCTATTTGCTACATGATAAATCTCAAGCTATAAATGCTTTAGAGATTTACATTAATGAATTTGAAAGGCAATTAGACAGAAAGGTGAAAGTTGCCAGGTTTGATAGGGGTGGTGAGTATTAGGAAGGTATGATGAAAGTGGACAACATCCGGGCCCATTTGCTAAATTCCTAGAAAAGCATGGTATTTGTGCTCAATACACAATGCCAGGTACACCACAACATAATGATGTTTCAGAAAGGCGTAATAGAACCTTGTTGGACATGGTTAAAAATATGTTAAGTAATTTTTCTTTACCCATTTCATTGTGGACTTATGCTCTAAAGACTGCCATGTATGTATTAAATAGGGTTCCTTGTAAAGTAGTTCCAAATACTCCTTTTGAACTGTGGACAGGAAGGAAACCTAGCTTAAGGCACTTGCATGTTTGGGGTTGCCAGGCAGAAATTAGACACTACAACCCACAAGAAAAGAAATTGGATGCAAAAACAATCAGTAGTTATTTCATTAGTTATCCACAAAATTCAAAAGGGTATACATTTTATTTTCCTAATCATACCACAAGGATTATAGAAACTGGAAATGCTAGGTTTATTAAAGATGGTGAAGTTAATGGGAGTGAAACATAACGTAAAGTGGCAATTCAAGAAGTGAGAGTACAAGTTCCTTTGACTTGTTGCTCTAGTAAAGTTGTTGTCCTCATGTTATTGAACCGATTAATAATAGTGAAGAACAACAAATGAATGATCCCATTGCTCATGATAAAACTACTACCAATGAACCGAGTGAACCCATTGTAGAAGAACCACAACAAATAGCATTAAGAAGATCTCAAAGGGAAAGGATATTTGCTATTTCTAATGATTATGTGATATATCTATAAGAGTCTGAATTTGACTTGGGTATAAAAGATGATCCAATGACGTTTTCACAAGCCGTGAATCGTGAAGATGGTGACAAGTGGTTAAATGCCATGAAAGATGAGTTGAAATCTATGGAACAGAATGAGGTTTTGAACCTTGTTAAGTTACTAGAAGGATGTAAGAGAGTTGGATGTAAATGGGTCTTTAAGACCAAACGTGACTTTCGTGATAACTTAGAACGGCACAAGGCTAGACTAGTTGCAAAGGGATTCACTCAAAAAGATGACATTGACTATAAAGAAACCTTTCCACCAGTTTCAAGAAAGGATTCTCTAAGAATCATTATGGCATTGGTGGCTCATTATGATCTAAAGTTACACCAGATGGATGTGAAAATCGTCTTTCTAAATGGGAATTTAGAGGAAGATGTGTACATGGATCAACCAATGGGGTTCATAGAAAAGGGAAAAGAGCACATGATGTGCAAACTTAAGAAATCAATAAACCTAGCATTATGTTGGGAAGATACTAGAGTAATCCTGGTATAGATCATTGAAAAGCTGCAAAGAAAGTTCTGAGTGTATAAAATAAGGAACACTCACAATTAACCAAGAGGGGGGGGTGAATTGGTTAACCTTGGTAATTTAAAATTTCTTTGATGGAAAACAAATTTCAAGTCAGAGTTTATTGCCCTTTGGATCTTTATCACAAAACCAATTGAAGAACTTTATCCAAGATCAATCCAAGATTTGTAATGCTTCAAGAATAACAACACAAAATAGAATTCACAATACACAACAGAATTCTCACAAGAAATAATCAAAACTGCAGAATATAAATCAAGACACAAGATTTATACTGGTTCACCTCAAAACCTATGAGGCTACATCCAGTTTCTTCTACTCAACACTAGAGTAGAGTTCCACTATTGCAAATATTTTCCTTACAAGCAATTACAAGCTTCTCTTCCTCAACCCTAGAAGAAGTTCAGAGATCTAAAACCCTATTAGATCCTAAGAACCAACACCCATACTGAGAACACTACTCAGCTGTCTTTGGAGAAACCCTATCTCCCTTGGAGAAACATTATCTCCTCTTGCAAGAAATCTCACTTACAATAGAATCAACAATTACAAAGTTACTGCAGAAAACTTCACACCCACAAAGAGCTAGGAAAGAATTCACCTGATGATCCAAGAATGAAATGCATATGAAAGAAAATCTCAGGTTGAATGCAGATCAATTATGCAGAACAACTTTCCTAAGCCTTTGTGAAAGAATAGCTTGCTTCACTAACAAGTTTAGTGACCCATGAATGATTCAATGGAAGCAAGACTCAAAGAACCCAGAAGAATGCCTTAGTGACTCCTTAGAATGCTCAGAATGTCGAAAAGTTTTTGATTCAATCTTAATCTCTGTTAATTTTTAATCACAAAAGGCAAGGGCTCTATATATAGTTAAATTCGTAACGAAAATAATCGATTAATTACGCTCCCCACGCTCCTGTAATCGATTAAAATAACCTTTGGAGGTTCAGGATTTCAGAAAACGGGTCAAATAATCGATTAACCCGAGGTGTAATCGATTACACCAGACTGAACAAAATTTTCGTTGATATAAAATAATCGATTACATTTCATGGTAATCAATTAAGCCAAAGCAGGCATAAATCTGATTAGTGTAGAATAATCGATTACAAACCACAGTAATCGATTAAGCCAGTGTGAGTGCAAAACATGACTTGAACTATATAATTGATTATAATAAGTGGTAATCAATTAAGCCAGAGTGACTGTATTTTCCAACTAAGCAAGTAATCGATTACGATATCATAGTAATCGATTAAAACAGTCACGAGGCCAAATCCTAAGTATGTTGTGTTTCATGTAATCGATTAATCCAATGCAATAATCGATTAAAGTGTTCATGTTTGATTTTCCAGAAAGCCTATGAACAAAATAATCGATTCACTTAAGGCAGTAATCGATTAAAGTAGTACTAGGCTATTTTTCAAAAATACTTGGCTTTTTCTTAAGTTTCAAATCAATTACTTAAAATCTATATGATGCAATACTTGTATGATATATGAATGATATGTATTCAAAGCTTGGATCACCATAGTGCTTTCTTTCCTTTTACATTAAATCACAAGCATCAATCTTCATTCCTTGAGCCATGTTGAAAGCCAAAATATCCAAGTCTTCATGTGCTTGATTCTTCAAGATCTTCATGTAGCTCCCCCTCAAACTAACACTGAGATATTTGCAAGGCACTAAAGGTCACATGCTTACTTATAGGAGGTCTAGTAACCTTGAAGTGATTGGATACACAGGCTCAGATTTTGCAGGATGTGTGGAGACAAGAAAATCTACTTATGGTTATCTATATTTTTAGCTGGCTGAGCTATATCATGGAAAAGTGTGAAGCAGTCTATAATTGTTGCATCCACTATGGAAGCTAAATTTGTGGCATGCTTCGAAACCATGATTTAGGCTAAATGGTTGCAAAACATTATTTCAGGGCTTGAATTGGTCGATAGTATTGATAGGCCGCTGAAAATTTATTGTGATAATTCTGCAGCAGTCATCTTTTCCAAAAAATGACAAGTATTCAAAAGGTGTTAAGCATAGGGAATTGAATTACTTTGCCATTAAAGAAGAGGTTCAGAAACGTAGTGTGTCTATAAAGCATGTTAGCACTAATTTTATGTTAGCTGATCCCTTGACGAAGGGATTACCGCCCAAGACATTTATTGGTCATGTATGTAGTGTAGGCATTATGTGAGCTAATGAATGTTGATCATTATTGACTATTGACACTCTGAATTCAATGATGTTTAAGTTTCTGAAAATTATCCTGTTTTCAAATTTATGTATACATGCATGTATGAATGATTATTTTGAAAAAATGATTTGTCCCTAATGAAGACATAATAGTATCATATTAGGAAGAAGAGCTAATAAAGTGGTACATGGAAGGGACTATGTCGATTTGATAGTATTGAATCGTCATGACTCTTATTGGTTTTATTTCTGATCATGATTTATGATGAGGCCAATGTATGAAAACTTTAGCCCTATATAGGCGCTTATAATTGTTTTCATTAATGTTGGATTCAGGGGGAGCTACTTAAAGAATGTAAAGGAATTGTGATTCAAGCATAGGTTTTGAGATTTCAACATGCAATGGATGCCTTGAAGTTTAATTAGTGTGAAATGTGTAAGAGAAAAGCAATTTTGGTGATTCAAGTGCATTGCATTTATATTAATCTAAAATTCAATTAATTGGGTTCATAAAAATCACAAGGCTTTGGTTATTTGACTCGGTTTTTAATTTGATTCAAAGTGTTTTTGGAAAAAATGCATTTTATACTGTTGTAATCGATTACCTTAAAGACTTAATTGATTTTTTTGTTCTTAGTCTATTCTGGAAAAGCATTCAAGAACCATGTAATCGATTACCTATCGGAATAATCGATTATTTGACCTTTGTTTTCATATAAACTGCCTTGTTGAAAACTTTAATTGATTATTAATGGGTAGTAATCAATTACATAGCTATATATGATTTTAAGTAGTGCTAGGATAATCGATTACCAAGGTATTGTAATTGATTACACAGGCTTAATTGGAAAAGTCGTCTCCCTACTTTAATTGATTACCATATTTCGTAATCGATTACACTGTATGTTAATGCTTACAAGTCTTCCTGGTTTAATCAATTACCACATATCGTAATCGATTACATAGTTCATTCAGTTTTTAAAGACTCCTACTTTAATCGATTACCACATTCTTGTAATCGACTACACAGTGTATTTTGTTATTCTGAGTCTTCTGTCTTAATTGATTACAAGACAAAATAATCGATTATTTTGCTCGTTGCTCATGCCCAGAAACTATGTTGAACACTTTAATCAATTATAAGGTTTATTTAATCGATTACATGAGTGTTTTAATCGATTATTTGGTGCGTTTAATCGATTACAGTTAGTCACAAAAAGTTGTTATAAATAGGACTGATGCTCAACTGCTTTTCTAACTTTGTGGAACATTACCCATACGTATTTTTCTGAGCTTAAACAGTCTTGTGAGCATTCTAAAGTGTTTTCTAAGGGTTTAATCATTTCTTGTTCCATTGTGCTTTGATCATGAGTGTTTGACTCATTCTTAGAGCTTGAAACCATTTCAAGATTAAGAAAAGTTATGCTAATTGATTTGTAATCATTCAACCTGATCTGATAACTTCATTTTGCATTGCATACATTAGATCATCAGGTTGTTTCTCTCCTTAATCTAATTGTAATTTTTGTTTTGGATTTTCTTTGTAATTGGGTTCTTACTTAAAACTAGAGATGGGGTTCTCTAGGTGAAAGAACTGAGTAGTGTTCTTAGGTTCTTGTCTCTTAGAATCTAATAGAGTTTTAGATTTTTGTTCTTTATCTAGGGTTGATAAAGGGAGACGTTGTAATTGATTGTAAGATCTGAAAATTATAATAGTGGAACTCTAACCTAGTGTTGGTTGGAAGAAAACTGGATGTAGCTTCTAGTGTTCAAGTGAACCAGTATAAATCTGTTTGTGTTTTGCTTCTCTATCCTTTAACTCATTATATTCATTGTGTTCTTGATTAAATTGCTTGACCAATAAAGTCAGTTTTGATCCATTGATTTCCTTGGGGCTGAGCTACTTGATTGAATAAAGTTTCTTGGTTTTGAAAAGTGATAAAGATCCTAGGAACTCTGATTTTGATTTAAGAAATTTTAATTTACCAAGGTTTAACCAATTCACCCCCTCTCTTGGTTAAGTGTGAGATATTCATATTCTTTACAATTAAATCATGAAATGAAATTCGTGGCATGAGCCAAGTGGGAAAATGTAAGATTTATCATTGTGGCTCATTTAATAAATGTTATTTGATTTAATGAATAAAAGCATTAGGGTAGTTGGTTACAAAGAGAAGTTATTAAAAGGATAACTGTTGATAAAACAGTTATCTTAAACGTATAAAATGATAAATGTTGATAGGTGCAGTTATATTAAACGTAGTGGTTCAATTTCTAATAAATAGGGATTTAGAAAACTGAATACATTCATTGTCTACCCATATGAGAGTTGTATGCTATCCCTATCAAAAGAAGATACAAGAACTGAAAGGGTCAAGACTCTGAGAATGCATTCTACCATAAAAGATCTTCCACAATCATGAACAAAGGTATGTTTATGTGAAACACATGAATTCTAAAGATCCTGTTCATGAAATTTTATGTGATTGTTTTAAAGAGAAATTGTAGATTTATATTCACAGGTTAGCCATAGCCTACTTAAGGAATCTCCATAGGACAAATGGCGTAGCCACGTAGGTTAGCCATAATCTGTTTGAAAAATCTTTAGAGGGTGGATTACTTATAGTTACGGTTGTTGCTAACTTAGCTAGCCATTTGAGAACTCTTTGGAGGTCAGATAGCTTAGCCAGGGCTGTCGCTAACTTAACTATGTGTAACACCCCGTAGGCCTCCGACGTGTTATCATTAATAATATCAGTTTAACACTTAAAACATAGTTTATAAAACTTAGCGGAAGCATAGAATCGCTTTTCTTGATACATTATGTATAGAATAACACAAACCACTGAAAAGTCATACACACAGCACATAATACAAACCCCTGGTGATCCAGTTTATCATAACATAAACCATAAAGACAGATAACTAACAGAGTTAGGCAGATTCATCAATTATACACAGCTATACTCAGGGGAACAGGTCTCATATACATATCATAAATAGTTCTGTACAACTATACATCAAAGCTCACACCACCTCGTGTGATACAAAAGAATATCAGCCCTCACAAAGGGTATACAGAACTATACAATCCTTCTCTGGTGTACATACACACCATCCCTGCTCTAGGGTACAAAATATAAGCAAAACAATCCAAAATTGAGCCTATAAGCTCCATCTTCTGCTACCAGCCAAGCAGAAATGTCTCTACTCGGGCCTCCTGCCCTGAGACTGCTCTCTTCGTCCGGAAGAGTCACTTGAAAAGCATAATTCCCCACACAGGGTGAGATAACAAATCTCAGTAAGCTCAGGGTCAATGGAGGCTTTTCCTCCACCCTAGCCCACGTTCATAACACATACATCAGCAATCACAAACAAATGGCCCACTGGCCCTCATAACAACATAAACATAGCATACAAACATGGCGGAGCTGCCTCAACGCCTGGCGGAGCTACCTCAATGCCTATATCAGTGGGAGTCCGGAACTCGCACCTGTGCCATCCCATTGGGTGCTAACCCTTCGCATGGATGCACAACATATGGTACCTCCAAGAATAGAAGGAGCTACCTCAACTTCTAATCCCCTGGCCTGTGGGAATCAATCCCCTAGGAGCTACCTCAACCAAGAGCCAACCATGCTAGAAGGAAAACCATCTCCTAGGGAGGTCCATATCTATCTATTGGCCAACAGATCTATCACAGTCATATCACATCACAAATCAAGTACAGATGCATGCATATATCATTATGAGAATGCAACTACCAATGCATGTATCATGAAATGACCACCACTCCCCCGGAGTGTGGTGTGGCACACAAGATGGGAATTCATCCCCAGGAACACTGAACTTACCTGGTAGGGTCTCAGTCAGCAATTCCTTCCCAGGTTTGTGGCTCCCGCCACCAACAGTCTCACAATCAATGCCTAACCAAGGCATAAGCAATTCCATATCAAAACCAGACCACAGACATGCAATCAGAACATATTATAGCAGAAATCCCCTATCCTAGGGTTCAAACCAGCTCAGCCTACACTAGGCGGCTCACAGACCACACAAGGTCTATCAGTATGGAATACAATCCATCTGAGTCATTCTAGACTCACCACATATATATATATATAACCTGAACTCTACTCAGCCTCACACTTCAATTGTCATCAGAAAGGGGCTGAGGTCCACTCAAAAGCCCTGCTCCACTAGCCTCTCAGCTCAGAACGTCACAATCAAGGCTCTAGCCTATCAAAGAACCATCAACAAGTGACTTTACATAAGTCACACAGGCATATACAGAGCCAAGATTCAAAGTTATCAGAATCAAAAGCTGAAATCCTTCATTAAATTCCTGTAAACCCCAATTTTGAGTGAGAAGAGGAACCTCAGAGGAAAAGCTCAGAGAACTCGAGCTTGGCGCAGAACCACAGCGTAATTGGAACATAGAAGCTAGAGGAAGTTGTTCTGAGGCTGTTGGAGTCGCCACTGAGGTAAGATCCTCAAGTTTCACCGTTTAATTTTGATTCTGGGGGTCCCTGTGAATAGTGACCCATA
>PYAF01000942.1:96152-133982 GCA_007407185.1 Glycine tomentella
AGGTCCAGTTGAGAAAGTTGTTCAGGGCTTAGAAGTATCAGAGCAAGGCCTCTCTACCAGTACGGTGTGGTTCGAGGACGAACCAGGCGGAAGCTGGTGGAGTGATCGCCGGTGCAGTGAGGCACGGACAAGGAGCGGCTCCTGGCAGGCTTCCAGCGGGAGGGGTACATGAATGAATCGAATACACACCAGAACGAGAGGGATCCAGAGGCTGTGCAGGTATGAGACTGTACAATTGAGGATAACTTAAAAGGATTTAATAGGTACTACCTATACCAACAAGGTGCATCTACTTTTCGGTAGCCCATAACATGAGGGGTACATGAGTGAGGACAAAGCACACTGAAAAGTCTTGTGTTGGTATGTAGGGACAGTCGTTGGTCCTGCAAGTGGCTGGGCGTTACACTATGGACCTGCAATTTTTGCATATCACTCCCTTTGCATCTATACTCGCCCAAAGCCATTAATGACTTCTAAGCTTTAAAATATCATCTCAATACCAAACAACTTATTAATCATGCAAACCTATAGAAAATCCCTAAACCCCTTGGTTAGAGTTCAAACTCAAAACCCAACAAATCACTAAATGATGCCAAGAGAGTGGATGTGTGGGTATCCCTTGATCTTGCTCTCGTCTGCTTTCTTCCTTCTCAATCCTTTTCTTTTTTTAAAAAATCTATTTGAATGATAATTTAATTAATTACAGTAAAAATACATAAAAGTTTTAATTTAGGATCCCTTTATATGCGTAAGGAAAAGCATAAAGAGTAAGAAATAAAACACAAGTAAATTATATTACCTCACCCCGCTAACTTTGGTTACATCTCCTCCTGTGAGCCTTCATAATATATTAATAAATCCATTGTCAAAAATTGCTTCTCCAGATTCTAGTCATCACTTGTGATTATTAAAGGCTGAATATCATAAAATGTGCGATCTTGAAATTTCGTGAACTTGAACCCCTTTTATTCTTTTCATTACTACATTAAATGATTTTTTCATTTTAATTTCTTAAAGTCTCTTTCAAAGTCTCACCTAATTAGCTTGATTTACAAAATTAATATATATAATATGTATAAGATACACATACTTTGATAGAGTATAATTTACTACTTCATTATATTGGTTGTGCGACTCAATCAATTTGCCCGAGCAAGTTTTGGTGAAAGTTTAAAACTGTTTCTATCGAAATCAGTTCTACCCCACTTAAAAGAAGGGGAAAAAAAAAAGCCTAGAATATCCCAATTATTGATTGAGTTATATATACAACGGTAGACAAATCACCTATATATCGGTAACGGCTAAACACCTCGCAATTACAACCTATTCACGTATGTTATATCTTCAAAATTAGTTATAATATAAATCATAAGGATTAAGATTCATTTACATCATGTGAAAAATATTATACTTACAGTAATTCTTAATCGTTAATTTCATTTAACCTGATAGTTTAGATCATTTTAATTATAAAATCTGAAATTAACTTTAGATAGTCACGTGCTCTACTTCCTAAACGATGATCGTCGAATTTTTCACCACGATAATACGAAACAATTAAATATTTATCCAAATAATACAATTCATAAAATATTTACACCAATGACACAAAAAACTATTCATGATAAGAAATTGGTTCACTCCAAATTGATTTCTCACTTGTATTTTTTTTACACGTTATGAAATAAGTTTCTAGAAAATCAATTTCATATCGTTCATTTTTTTTCTAAAGCACCTTACAAACTCGGTTCCTAGAAAACCGATTTCATGAGTTGTTTTTTCTTAAAAAAATTCAGTTCAAAATGTGAATGGATTTTTTTTTTTGGTTTTTTTATTTTTATTTCTTGAATTTTTTTTTGTTTTTTTTTATATTTTTTTTCTTACAGTTTTTTAAAACATTTGTTTTATTTTTTTTATTTTACTAATTTATATATTAATTTATAAAAGAAATGTAACTTATCTAGAATAGCATTTAAGAAAAATGTATATATTTAAGTGATCTAAATCTTTTACCTAAATAAATTAAATAAATAAAACATGTTCAATTTTAATAGTTCGCATTGATGATTAATGTAAAACAATCAATACTTAAATATTAATTAATCGAGAATAGTATTTTTAAAAATAATAATTAGTCCTTAAATGAAACCAGACAATTTCTACTGACATGTCATAACTCTCAATATTTATTTTCCCAAATCCTTAATAAACTCCTATTTTATTATGTAATTAGCTAATTGTGAGTTAATATATCATATTAAATAGTATAACTTAATATAAAATGGAATTACTACTATTATTAAAAAGACATTGCTATTGAACTTAAATGATAATCCATAAAACAAAACAACATTACACATAAAATTCGTAAAACACACATAATCAATACCATAAAAAACAAACATAAAAAACACTTCATGAGATGTTAGATGCACAAAATACATACTTCTTGACAAGAGATCAATTCTCCTTTGTAAAGACATGTGTCAAATATTAACAACATATGGACATATAATGCACATTTGTGAATACCAAAATTATTGGTAACTTAAAATGCAAAAATATTGCCTTGACAATATTGTGTAGTGTAATATTCAATTAACATTTAGAGTAAGGAGGAAAGGGACAAAACAAAATCGCCTGTACAATATACCATTCAGTTTAATAAAAAAATAAACTTTATATGATACAAAAAGTAAGAAATTAACAAGAGTAAGAAACTTAACTCTTGCAAAATAAAGACAAAACCACTTGTTGTTGAACTATAGGATGACAGATTTGGGTTAGAAGGGCGAACAAAGGATGGGAGGTCTGAGTCATCAAAATCGAGAAACTCTCATGGATTATTGTCCATGATGAATGAGACTTTCTGAAAAAATAAATAAATGGTTTGAAAATGACAAGATAGGATGAATATCAGACAAAGGTATAGAGTTGCATCTAACCCCTCTACTGCTAGATATATTAGTGAAAATAATAGGAATACCCACAATAACCAAGAAGGGGGTGAATTGGTTTAAACTTGGTCTTTTAAACTTTATTTATCAAATCAGAGTTGAAGGATCTTAATCACTTTTAAACCAAGAATGTTTTTACTCAATCAAAGTACTCAGCTCAAGAAACCAATAGCTCAAAAGATAACTTGTTGGGTAGTGATAATGAAACTAAGAACAATGAACAAGATGACTTGTAGAAATAGAGATAAAGAAAATCAACACAAGTAATTTATATTGGTTCACTTCACAACAAAAGCTACATCTAGTTTCTTCTAATCAACACTAGATTAGAGTTCCACTAATATAAATTTATGTTCTTACAAGCTTTACAACAACCTCTCTTTATCAACACTAGATAAAGAATAAAAATCTAAAATCCTATTAGACTTCTAAGGAACAAGAACTAGAGACCACTACTTTGTTCTTTCCTAGAGAACACTACTCTAGCCAAAGCTTCAAGAACCCACTTACAATACCATCAAATATCAGAAATTCCAAAATGAAATTACAATCAAAGATTATGGAGAGAAACAACCTGATGATCCAATGAATATGAATGCATATGAATTACCAATCAAGGTTGAATAGCAGAAAACAGAATTTCAGAACATGCTCTCCATTTAAACTCTTGAAGTTTCTTGCCCAAAAATCATTCAAGACTCATGATGATTAAAGAGTGGGACAAGAAATTAGTAAACCCAAAAAATCATTTTCAAACTCTTAGAAGACTTGTGTATGCTTAGAAAATACGAAGTGTTCAAGTTAGAAAACAAGCCAAGCCTTCCTTCTATTTATAATAGAATTTTGTAACAACCTGTAATCGATTACACGCGCCATATAATCGATTAAAACACATATGTAATTGATTAAATTGTCACTTAATTGATTAAAGTGTTCAAGGCACATTATGGATTTCAACAACGAACAAAATAATCAATTAATCCAAGCTGTAATCGATTAAGTCAGAAAAGTGTTGTTTCAGAAAATAGCTTGAGTAATCGATTACGAATAATAGTAATCGATTAAAGTAGCAAAACAAGTTTTTACAAATGGCCTATGTAATCGATTACGAATAATGGTAATCGATTATCACAGCAAGGCACAAAATACATTTTACACTATGTAATCAATTACAAGAAATGTGTAATCAATTAAAACATTCACCAAAGCTTTCTAGTTTCAAATATGAGCCATATAATCGATTAATCCGATGTGTAATCGATTAAAATGTCCATAAAAGCTTTTCCAGTTTTAAACATGAACTGAATAATCGGTTAATCTGCTATGTAATCGATTAAAACAGTAAATTTATATTTTTCCAAAAACATTACTCAATTAAATCCTTTTTCAAATAGTGAGTAGCTTTGATATTTTAAAGAAAATCATTCAAGCATGTTAATGAGTATGTGAATGCAATGCAAGGATCAAAAGATTGCCTTCTCCTATACTTCATTTGATTTACAATCTTCAAGGCATTTAAAAAGCTCAAAACAATCTTCTAGGTCATAGGCTTCATTCTTCATGTTGCTCCTCCTATATCCAACAATTAGGTGATCTACTATTTTCACGTGACTCGTACCAACGACCGAGATTACACCGACAATATAAATGGTTTAGATTGTGTCTTAATTAATTACGTTTGGTTTGCACTATTCTAAAAACATAGTGTTTAGTCAAATCGTCTTGTAGAAAGCATTGTGCAGTCACATCGTCTCAAAACAAGCAATGTGAGGTCAAATCGTGTGGGAAAAAGCAATGTGTGGTCAAATCGTCTTAAAGAAATGAATGTCCAGTCAATTAGTATTAGAAAAATGCAGTGCTCAGTCAATTAATGCATTGTTTAGTGTTCATTCGATCAACAAGGGCAAATTGACAATAAATATAATAGGACATAATTAATAAGGGCAAACAATTAATGTCGTTTGTGTCCACCAGTTCCACATCTAGGAGGTTGCCTATTTCTTACCGGCTATCGACGTACTCGTCCATGTTCTTGTGGTTCAAGTTGTTAATCAGGATCAACAAGTTGTTCTTCCTGGACGAAGTCATTAGTAGAAGAACTGTCGACAATACTTTGGTGAAAGGATGCAAATGAAGGTATGGACATAATTTGCATGTACAAATAAGCAGACTCCAATGTTCGAAGATTTGTACCCATGAAATTGCTAATATAGTATTCTCCGCTAGTATTGAAGAACTGCTGATTATAACCATAATCTTCTTGATGATGATGAGGTTGTGGCCTGAAGTCATATGATTGGGCATGTGGTTGTAGTCCTTCATCATGCATGCTGGCCATGATTGGTGGACTTCGTGTGGAGGAGGTTGTTCAGTTTCCATGTCTGGAGTTGAACAAGATGTGACAACAATGTTTTGATAAGTTGCAAACCATGTTAGACAAATTTTTGAATTTGCTCGGTACCAATCCATGTAGTGACTCAAGTTCAATCTTTCCTAGAATTGGTTGGCCAATTAACACATATTTGCGTCTTTTCTTCCAAATTTCAATCCATCGTTGACGTTCCTTTGTCCAATTTGTGTCACTATATCCTTTCATGTCAGTATGATGGAGTTTGTAAAGATTATGCGGTGCATCTGGTATATCTTGACAAAGTCCAAATTACAGCATGACCCTATCAATTTGATGTCATACTACTACTTGAAAACAAATTAAAGGTACATAAACACTCCATATTTTGGAATCCTTGTATGCATTTTCTAGCAAAAATGACTCAACCTATGTAAGGCATCCAATGGAATTGAAATATTAATTTGCTTCAGTTATTTTAAAAACAATTAAATTGACATTTGAATAAATAAATAAATAAACAACGGGTTCAACCTTATCGTTACACATGTTGTTGAATCTTGACCTATAGCCAATGACATCACCGTGTGGAATTCCAGAAAATCGTAGGCCTCTGCTGCTCCATCTAGTCAAATGTAATATGTTACTGTCAAATACATTATTAAAAATGAGCTTTGTTTGAGTTAAAAAAATTGTTTACCTATTTACAAGTTGATATGACGGTTGGTGCTCGATCCTTGGTTGAATGAACAACAAGCGATACCATGCCTAAGACTATAACAATAGTGTACATTCTCCTAATTTTTTGGATGTGGGATAAATAGCCCTACGCATTTCTCATTACAAATGTACTAAATATGTTGAACTCTAGCTGTTATTAATGTGATTTTTATTTTTTAATAGTATACTTAATACTATAATTTTTCATTTATAGACGGAGTATTTAACAGTGATTAGCAAAATCCTCTTTCTGTTAGAGGCCCTCGAGAACTATGCACTGAATAGTTGTACGTACCTCGACAAAAATCTACTAATAGGGGTAGATACATAACGTGAACTCCGTTCCCTGAATTGTTTGGCATCAACAACCCACTAATCAACCCTAAAATGTATGTCCTACAGTGGCCTGCTAATTGTGGTGGTGTGGATTCTGCTTGAAGAGTCAGCACGTATTCTTTTAACCACTTTAGTTTAAGTGTTGATCACACCAGTGCATTATACGGGGGAACAACACCTATATACTCTATGCACATTTGCCCAATCATAATATGTTGGGCCAGTAACTGGTCTACCATCAACGTGTAAACTCAGTTGTAGAGTAGCATCTTCCAAGGTGATTGTGCATTTTCCAAGATGAAACGTGTGTGACTCGGGTCTCCACCTTTCAACCAAAGCAGTCACCAAAGCATCATCAATTTTAACTTGTCTGAGCTTTGCAACATTTGAAAACCCAACTTAAACCAACAAAGGTTCAATTCTTGGATCTGGAGAAGGCATTCCCTTAGCATATAACTGAATTACATCGTTTGTTACCTAAAGAAATGAAAATAATAACAACATCATCATTTCTGACTAATAACATAATTAACATTCAATTAAATAAAATATATTACATACTTTTCCCAGTCTATGAAGGTGTTGTTTCCAAAGTAGAGGAACAGTTGTAGATGCCATGGTTTAGGCTTTGATGCTAACATCAAGTAGAACTTAAAGAGGGATATATGAGAACTGGAGAAAGTGAGTATGTGACTATTATGTCCTTTCAAAATTGGGGGGTTTTCTTCAAAACTCGATTCAAGTAGGCTATTTGATGCCATGGTTTTCTTCAAATAAATTGGATGGTTTTCTACCTTGAATCGAGTTATGAAGAAAACCACCAATTTATTTGATTAAACTTTATTGTTTAATGATTTTTAGGACTCATGTGTGTTTTTCATTGTTGTGTTTTGAGTTGTCGTCATCTTGTTTTTTGTCCACTTGGTTCATGCGTTTGAGGGCCAAATGGAGACTGGAAATTTGAATTAATGGTTTTATTTACATGGAAACAATGGGAATGAATCATTATTTCAACCAAAACAACTCATACAAATAAAGATCTAAGTCCCCAAAGTTTCCCTCATGGATTGGAACGTTCAACTGTTAGTAATTTTTTGTTGTTTTTGGCCACTTGGTTCATGTGTTTCATGGCGGAATCAATACCAGGAAGTTGTCTTAATAGGTTTATTGACATGAAAACTATGGGAATGAAACATTATTTTAACCAAAACAGTTGATACAAATAACAATCTAAGTGCCACTTGGTTCATGCACTTGTTTTTATCTAACTTACAAGTCCAATTTATCTCAAACCCTTATCTACTCACATAAGGGAATCCAATACTTTACAGCCTCACCTATTCACTCTAGGAAAACCAATGCTCCAAAACTCTAACCCTGACCCTGAAAATAATAGGAACACTTCAAAACAACCAAGAGGGGGGTGAATTGGTTGAACCTTGGTAAATTAAAATTTCAAATCAGAGTTGCCATAGGATCTTTATCACTTTAAAACTATTTTGAAACCAAGAATCATTTATTCAATCAAATTCCATTGCCAAGAAACCAATAACCTGTAAAAAACTTTCTGTGCAAATAATTTGAATCACAACCAAAGCTATTTAGAGATGAAGAGAAGAGAAGAAAGATTAGCCATAGATTTTTATACTGGTTCACTTCAAACACTATGAAGCTACATCCAGTTCTTCCACTTAACACTAGAGTAGAGTTCCACTATTGCAAAAATTATTCTTACAAGATATTACAAGCCTCTCTTTATCAACCTAAGATAAAGTTCAGAAGTCTAAAACACTATTAGACCCTTAGAGACCAAACCCAAACTGAGAACACTACTCAGCTTCCCTTAGAGAAACACTATCTCTAATCATCAAGCAATAAAACCCATTTGCAATAAGCCAATCTTTACAAAAAAATCAATTAAAAGAAATACACCATCAAAGACTAAGGAAAGATTTCACCTGATAATCCAAAGAACATATGCATATGAATGATTCAATCAGGTTTGAAGAGAGATTACAAACTTAATGCATTCCTTTCCTTTTGCTTTGAAAACTAATGATGCTTCACTCTTCAAATCAATAACCCATATGTTAGAAACTCAGAAAACTCACTAAAGAAAGCTCTTAAACATTTGTGATTGCTCAGTATACGAATTTCTCAAAGTTACAAAAAACAAAGCAAGAGGTTTCCTTTTATAACAGCTTTCTAACTGAAAATAATCGATTAAACACGCTCCTGTAATCGATTATTTCGCATATGTAATCGATTAATCCAAGAATGTAATCGATTAAAGTGCTCTTGATAAGTTTTGGGTTTGAGCTATGAACAATATAATCGATTATTCTGTGAAGTAATTGATTAAACCAAACAGACATGTTTTTCTAAATGCATTGAGTAATCGATTACTGAATATGGTAATCGATTAAGACAGTCAGTCATGTATTCTCAAATGTACTATGTAATCGATTAAAATGACATGTAATTGATTAAACCAGTAGAACATGTTTCCCATAGGCATAGATGTAATCGATTACGGATTCCTATAATCGATTAAGACAGTCAACATGATTTTTCTATTTTAGCCTGTGTAATCGATTAATTCGATATGTAATCGATTACGATGCTCTTGCTTTGTTTTTC
This sequence comes from Glycine tomentella, assembly GCA_007407185.1. Lineage (NCBI taxonomy): Eukaryota > Viridiplantae > Streptophyta > Magnoliopsida > Fabales > Fabaceae > Glycine > Glycine tomentella. The sequence goes on from PYAF01000942.1 coordinate 105,153, forward strand.
AGAAGGCACGAAGAACAAAATAATCGATGCCAACAATATAATAATCGATTAATTCAGTAAGACTTAATTTTTCCAAAAACTTAGCTTTCTAAATGCCTTACTAGTTATTTGCTTTTACTTAGACCATCAATCTAACAATCCTAGATGAATGATTATGCATGCAATGCTCAATGGATTATCAGATTACTCAACTTCCCTTTTACATAAATCAAATTGATCATCCAAAGCTTCTTTGATACACTTGCAATGAGGCATGTTGAAAGCACTAAACCACCAAGCTTGAACCTTGTCCATTTATGCATTAGCTCCTCTTTGAATCAACAGACCCTAGGTCGTAACACCTTAACCCTAACCCCGAACTCTACACTTAAGAGGAGATACAACCTTTTTCATCTAATGTTTGTTGTACTCTTCTTTTTCTCTTAGTTTATTTCATACACTTATCTACTCAGTTAGAGAATCCAATGAATTTTTAGACCCTTATCTACTCATATCAGGGAACCTAATGTTTTTCAGACCCTTATCTACTCACATTAGAGAATCCAATTAATTTCAGACCTTTACCTACTCACACTAGGGAATCTAAAGTATTTCAGACTCTTATCTATTCATGCTAATGAATCCAATTTATTTCAGTCCCTTGTCTAATCACTTCATGGAATCCAATGTATTTCATACCCCTATCTACTCACGTCTAGGAATCCAATTTATTTCAGACCCTTATCTACTCACGTCAGGGAATCCAATGCTTTACAACCTTATATACTCACGTCAGGGAATCCAATGATTTACAACGTTATCTATTCAAGCCAAGGAATCCAATGCTCCAAACCTGATCCCTAATTGTAGGTCGTAACACATTAACTGATAGAGGACTATCCAAAGAGCATGAAATTTTGGAAGCACCTCGTGAATTGAAGGGTCCAATGACAAGGTCCAAAACCAAGCTTCTACAAAAAGAGATGACCAAGAGAATCATGACTGGATTATTTAACAAGGGCAAGGATGGAGGAAGACACAAGGAGATGAATTAGAGCACCTTGAAGATTGTAGGAGAGCTCGCTTAGCGCGAATGTTGCGCTTAACACAATTCCTTTTGTAGCTTCGTAATTTTCCTAATTTTTGGAATTTTCGTAATGTTGTAATTTAGTAATTTCTTATTTGTGTAATGGGCCTCAATGTAGACTAAAATAGGGCTAAACTATACGTTTTTAGGTTTTATTAGAGGCTTAACTCTATAAGTACTCAGATATTGCTATTTTTGGATAACTTTTGATTAATGAAATTAAGCATTTGCTTGAATTGAGAGCTTAGCCTCTTCTTGGTTCTTGGTTGAACCCAAATCAATTCTTATCAAGGAAGCTTTTCTTTGTGGCGAATCCTCCTTCGACTTATTGCTCCAGTACGGATTGTGGCGTCATTCATTCCATTTTCTTAATCTTCTCCATCTTTTGTTTTTAAGTTCTAAACAACTATCCTTTGAGTCTTGAAATTTGCATCCAGAAACGATCCAATCCAAGTGTTCATGCCTTGATCGTCATCATGTGGTTATCAGAGCTTGAATCCGGAGAGCAATTCAAAAAGATTTCTATCAATTTAGGTGCAGTTTTCATTTTATTTATTTATTTATTATTCTTTTGCAAAAAATAAAAAATCCTTTGATTCCTTCTTGTTTGTGTTTAATTTTGTGCTTCTTGTGTGTTTTTTTGAGTTTATCTTGCATTTACCTTCAATTGCCCTATCTTTTTGTTGAATTCGGAGTTGATTTGGGTATGAGTTGTTCTTCATGTTCTTCATAAAACTAATAACACTGTTAGAAAATTTTTGAGTTTGATCTTTAAAATTTTGTGTGGAGAATATTGGGGAGTTTGTGAAAATATCAAAAGTTTATGGTCCTAAAAGAGAAAATAAGAAGGACCAAAGAGTAAATATTCAAAAATATTTTGAGGTCAAAATGAAAATATAAAAAAATATGAGGATCCAAGTGTGAAAAAAAAACAAAAAAATTACAGTCAAAATTTAATAGCTCTCTCTCACTCTCTCTTAGTGTGTTCTTATTGTTGTTTTCTAGTACTTTCTTTTTGCATAATTGTAGTGGTTTATACTTAGCCACATTTTTTTTCCTAATTGTCTTTTTTGGCATTCCTTTTGAGTAGTACTTTCTTTTTGAGCTTTTATTGCCTTTCTTCTAAACTTCCAAGATTTTGTCTTAGAGTTTTTTTCCTTCTTTGACCTCTTAAGTTGAGTTTGGATTTGTTTCATCTTTCACTTTGGTTACTCCTTGAATTGAAATAATTGGTTGATTCAAGGGCTAAAGAGAGTTAGTGAGTGGAAAAAGACAATAGTGAATCTTATAGAAAAAGTCTTACAAGTCTGAAACATGAGTGTTGAAGAATGTAAACATTTAATGAGTGGTAAGGTCCAATATTTTATTTGTTTTACTAACATTTTATTGTAGCAATGGTGTCTAAAAGTGATAGTGATCCACCTTCCCCTAGAACTGCTAAGCTAATGGCTTCATTGACTAAGCAAATTGATAAGTTGCAAAGAAATTTTGAAAGGAGGATGGGAGACAAATTTGATGAGATACAAAGAAGCACTCAAGAGTTAAGTGGGAAATGGAAGACATGGAGAGAAGGAGACATCATAGGTCACCTCATTCTTCTCAAGGGAGTGATGATGGCTATGAAGATGGTAGAAAGCATAGGCATATGAGGAATATTGACGGCATGGATGATGTGAAGGTCAAAATTCCCAAATTCCTAGTACTTATGACCCGGAGGCTTATCTTGATTGGGAGATGAAAGTCAGCCATGTTTTCGATTGTCACAATTTTAGTGAAGAAAAGAAAATGAAGTTGGTTAGCCTAGAATTTGAGGGATATGCCATGGCGTGATGGAATCTAGTGCAAAAGGAAAGAGAAAGATTGAGGAGACATAGACTGGACATGTGGGAGAAAATGAAAAGAATCATGAGGGAGAGATTTGTCCCACCTCAATATATAAGGGAAATGCATAACAAGTTAGAAAGAATCTATCAAGGAAGTAAGAGTGTTGATGATTATTACAAGGAGATGGAGATTTCTTTGGTAAGAGAAAACATTGAAGAGACTAATGAGGCTACAATGGCTAGATTTTTGAATGACTTGAATAGGGACATTCAAGATGTTATAGAGCTTCAAAGCTACAACATCATGGATGAACTTATACATAGGGTTGTGAAAGTGGAGCAACAACTAAAGAGAAAGCAAGCCTACAAGAAGCCTTCATATGGTTATTCATCTTGGAAGGATAAGGACACTTCTAAGAAAGAAGGTTCTTATTCACAACATATTGAAAGGAAGTTTTCAAGAGGTAATCCTACTTCTCCTACTCAACCTCCTTCCAATAAATCTAGTTCAATGAAATGTTTTAAGTGTTTAGATAAGGGTCATATTGCATCCCTATGTCCAAATAAAAGGACCATGATTGTGTTGGAGAATAGAGAAGTGGATAATGAGTCATCTAAAAGCTCTCATAAATCCTCTACTGAAGGGGAGGATGATAGTTTTCTTCAATTGGAAGAGGGAGATCTTTTGATGGTAAAATAACTCATGGGAAGCTTGTGCAAATATCAAGATGATACACAAAGAGAAAACATTTTTCATTCTAGATGCTTGGTGAATGGAAAGGTTTGTTCTCTTATCATTGATGGAGGAATTTGTACCAATGTTGCAAGCACCAAATTAGTGGATATGCTTGGTTTAAAAACCACCCCTCATCCTAAGCCTTATAAATTACAATTGTTGAATAACAATGGTGAGTTGGTTGTGGATAAGCGAGTGTTGCATACATTCTACATTGGAAAATATGTTGATTAAGTTCTTTGTGATATGGTTCCCATGGAAGTTGGCCATGTTTTTCTTGGTAGACCGTGACAATATGATCGAGATGTTATCCACAATTGGGTCACCAATCGATATTCTTTCTTACATAAAGGTAAAAAGGTAGTTCTCTCACCTTTGTCTCCAAATGAGGTGTGTGAGGATCAAATAAAAATGAGATTGAAAAGAGAAAAAATAAAATAAAATTAAAGAAGAAAAAAGTCCTTTGAGAGAGAAAAGTCGAAAAGAAAAAGACGACAAAAAGAGTGAAAAGAAAGAACAAATGAAAATAGAAAAAAGAGTGAAAAACAATTAGTGATAAAAAAAAGAGTTTCTTCATCAAACCTAAGGAGGTAAAAAAAGTGATGCTAGTTAGACAACAAATGTATTTACTCATTTTAAATTATATGTGCTTGTCTTCTAGTGCCCTTGAGTTGCCTCAAGGTTTTGATACACTTTTAAAGGAGTTTGAGGATGTCTTTCCACAAGACATACCCCGTGGCTTGGCTCATTTAAGAGGAATTGAGCATCAAATTGATCTTTTTCCGGGAGCTTCACTTCCTAATAGGACTGCCTATAGGAGTAATTCGAAAGAGACCACAGAGATTCAAAAGCAGGTTGAAGAGTTGATGCAAAAAGGATGGGTTAAAGAAAGCTTGAGCCCATGTACAATGTCGTTCATTCTAGTCCGCAAGAAGGATAGCACGTGGAGGATGTGCATGGATTGTAGACCTATCAACAACATCACCATAAGGTATTGACATCCTAATCCTAAACTTGATGATAGGGTAACTAACTCTACCACTTCTTTTTCTTCTTTTGAGGTTGTTTATGGTTTTAACCCATTATCCCCTATTGATTTAATCTCCTTACCTAATGATTCTTTTATTTTGAGTAAGAATGGGCTTTCTAGAGCCACTTTTGTTAGGAATCTCTATGGAAGGGTGCAAAATCAAATTGAAAGGAAGATGGAGTAATATGCACGACATGCCAACAAGGGGAGAAAGACCATGGTATTTGATCCCAGAGATTAGGTTTTCTTTCCAAATGAAATTTGAACTCCAACCTAGGGGTGATGGTCCTTTCAAGATCTTTCTTCTTATGATATAGGTGTTTTGAATGCAAATTTGAGGATAGATTATTTTCAAGAAGGAGGGGATGATAGAGGACTATCCAAAGAGCATGAAGTTCTAGAAGCACTCCATGAATTGAAAGGTCCAATGACAAGGTCCAAAACCAAGTTTCTCTAAAAAGAGATGACCAAGATAATCATGACTGGACTATTTAACAAGGGCAAGGATGGAGGAAGACACAAGGAGTTGAATTGGAGCACCTTGAAGATTGTAAGAGAGCTCGCTTAGCGCGAATGTTGCGCTTAGCGCAATTCCTTTCATAACTTTTGTAATTTTCCTAATTTTCGTGATGTCGTAATTTCTTATTTGTGTAATGGGCCTCAATGTGAACTAAAATAGGCCCAAACTATGCATTTTTAGGTTTTATTAGAGGCTTAACTCTATAAGTACTCAGATATTGCTATTTTTGGATAACTTTTGATTAATGAAATTAAGCATTTGCTTGAATTGATAGCTTAGCCTCTTCTTGGTTCTTGGTTGAACCCAAATCAATTCTTATCAAGGAAGCTTTCCTTTGTGGTGAATCATCCTCCGACTTATCGCTCCACTATGGATCGTGGCCTCATTCATTCCATCTTCTTAATCTTTTCCATCTTTTGTTTTTAAGTTCTAAACAACCATCCTTTGAGTCTTAAAATTTGCATCCGGAAACGATCTTATCCAAGTGTTCATGCCTTGGTCATCATCATTAACCCTAACCTCGGACCCTGCACTTATGAGGAGACAAAGACTCTTTTTGTCTGATGTTTATTGTGCTCTTCTTTTTCTTGTTGGATATAGGGGAAGTTACAAGAAGAATCAAAGCAAGAATAAAGAAGAAGCTTGATTATTAGCTTAAAGATATTTTGCTTTATCATGCCCAATCAAGTATGAAGACATGTGCAATGTGTTTAAGTTTGATTCAAGTACATTGCTTTGTGATCCTTGCATTGTTATTTCCATGTCTCATTGAACTTGCATACATAGGTGCTATTAAAACTTGAAAGCTACTAAATGATTTCAAAGGAAAACAGATTCTCATGGCTATGTTTTTGGAAAATGAAAACTTATTGTTTTAATCGATTACTGTAAAGCCTCATTTTACTCTCTCGTATTTTGTCGATTTTAGATGAAATTTCGTTTCCACTTTGTATTAGAATTATCTTAGTTATAAATTTCATGAAAAATTCCTTTCTTCTCGCTTCGATTTTTCTATTCATTCGTAACATAAACGATTTTCCCTCACCATGGTTTATACAAATACAATCCATCAATATAACCTAGAATATAATACAGTCCAAGATACAGTCCAACATAATATACAACTGATTAAACGTCTAGTCCAAATTACAAGACATAATTAAAATACACTTTATTAAAACATCTTCATCATCTTCTCTTCAAAATCATCCACTGTTTTGTTGTTCCCTTGCTCGCCCAAATGAATTGGGGTCATCACAGATGTCAACCACAGACACAAAATAGGGTAAGTTTATGACAAACACAGTTTGAATAATCAATCAAATATATACACAGATGGTCAAAACCTCAATCATAAAATAGGATGCAACTTCAAATCACACAGCACATATAGTATACAGAACATCATACAACATACCCATCATGTGATGCATGTAATGCATGCTCATCTTTTTTATATGATGCATGATTTTCAACTTTTCAACACATGGCCATAGTCAAGATAGCCCCACCCTCACCTTAGTGGAACGAACTTATCCATTAAGTCAAGGTAGCCCAGTGGCGCGTAGGAATGTCACCTCCACCTATATGATCATCATGGTGGTGTGGTCCTCACTGTCTCAACTACCCCCTAGCTCAAACTCCTCTGAACGCATGGACTCAGTTTAGCTATCTGACAAACCTTCTTTTGAGGTCAACATCATGGATTAACCCCCGCCGGGCATATGCACATGACAACTCTATGAAACTCATCAACATGTAATATCAAGTCCCATGTCAGTGACCTACCAGAATTTATCCGATCAGTCAGGGTACCCCAGTGTTTTCTAGGTTCTCACTTACACGAACACTTTCATGCTGAGTGATTCCGTACTGCAAGAGCACCCCCGAGCTCAGGAACAACTCATATGAACGCACGGGTTTCATTCTGATAACTAACTGACATACAACTTTTTATGATACCCATGAGATGGTTTCATTTACAACAACTCATTTCATCTCATCACATCGTTTCTCATCACTTTTCTTCATCAACATAGTACACATCTCAACTCATTTCTCATCATCAAAATCATAAAACCACTTATAATTCATGTAGATTCATAAGACACCAAGCAACACGTGAACTTTATCAAATTTTATAGAAACACTCCTTTCAACAATCACATATCACCGTATAAAAGTACTCAAGCATTCAACCATAATTTAACATCATAAATTTCTCAAGACAAATCATAATATATCAAAACTCAATCACTTATACAAACAAACAACTCTTACACAATCTTTCTCATAGAGCTTCATAACATACTCACAACACAAATATTCCAACGAATTATTTAATAAAAACAACACTTTAAACCATTTTTGTCTCTTTGAAGCATTTTATCAAACATTTGGTAGGCAACTTTATTTCATAAAATACTTTAAAGAAAGCTTTATTTAATATTAATCTTTATATTGTCCAACATAATAAACATAGTTTCAACATAATTTTAGCATCAATTAAATATATAAACTCAAGGAATCATAGAATACTTTTAATCAAACATATACTTGTAGCAAAATATTCTATTAGACACTATACTTCTAAAACATATAGTTGTAAGTCATTTTAACTTTCATTAATTAGGTTAGATTCAAGTTATCTATTCAATACTAAAATCAAGTTACTTAATCAAATATTCATACAGCAATCTTTGGTTCTTTGAGGAAATTCATCAAGCACCTAGTCTCCAAAGTTTAATTCTTCATGAAATCAAGTAAGGACTCTTATGTAATTAATATTCAAACTTGGCTTATCATAAACTTCCCCATACCTTATTGCTCTCCTTAAAATTTGGATAGCCTTGCTCCTAGTATCCATAGGTCTTCACGTGAACTTCCAAGGTGTAAGCCTTTGTTTTGTTTTTGGTGAAATATAAATTGGAAGTGTTTTTTGATGGAGTTTACACGTTGAAATCCCTTAAGGCAGCCCCGAAATTTCGGTTCCTACTCCTTTTTTATAGGGTGATTAAGTTTGATTTTTATTACAAATATCCAAGGGTTATGATGGCTAGCTTTCTACTTGGTTTCTCCTTATTGGCTAGCCATTCCTCACCTTCCAAGTGGGCAAATTCTTGATTTTTCTACACCATTCTCCCTTTGGTCTCTATTTGCATGTAGCTTTCCCTTGTCTAAGCTTCAATTTCGGTTCCTACTCATTTGTGAGTGTTAATGAAGTGCAAATATCTTCCTAAGCCATCATGACTTGCTTTCCACTTGTTTCCTTCTTATTGGCCATCCAATTTTCACCTTCCATGTGTCCATATTCTTGAGACTTCCACATCCTTCTCCTTTCTTCTCTTGTGCATGTTGGATTTCAAGGCTTGGAGGACAATCCATCTTCATTTTACGTAGAATGCTAGGTGTGTAGTAAATGTTACTTAATTATAAAAATACCTCTTAACTTTCCAAGTGGTCCAATAGCAAAATTACAAGCTTTGTACCCATCCATGTATCCCTTTCATGAATCTTCTTAAAGCTTTTCTTCATTGATTTTTGGTATCACACGGCCAAAGCTAATTTTAGAGAACCAATTCAACAATTTTTCCTTTATTACATGTAATAGCTGAATTCTAATTTCTTATTGGTTCATGTTCCTTTTAATTATTTAATTTATGAAACTAACTTATTTAGGAAACCTATTCCTCCCATAATTAAGAGAAAATTCTATAGATGATGTCCATCCTTTTCTTATAGTTTTCTGATGTTTGAGGTAATCTGTATCGAGCTCTTTTCAGAATATCTTCCAAAATTCATAGAAATTCTAGTTTAGGGTTTCTTGTCACCAACTATGTTAATAATTTATTATCTGAAGGTATTTCATCCATTTTCCAGGTTTCCACAAAGTTTTTAAAGTTATCTGATCAGTTTTGACCTAAAGGGCATTTTGGTAATTTCACCACTCACCCTAGGGGTATAATCGTCATTTCCAAAAATGTTCAAGGTATCTCTATAATTGTCATCCTAAGGGTATTCTTGCTCATTTCTAAAACATCCAAGGGTATTTATAAAATTTCCTCCTTAAAATATCTTGCTAAAATACCTAGGGGTAATTTGGTCATTTTTGAAATATCCAGGGGTATTTTCGTCATTTTCCCCAAATCTTTTTATGCTGCCTCTTAATTAACATTTTACCCAAGTAATTCGAATATCGACCATCAATTGACTGTAATTCCAAAATTTTGGGGTGTTACAATTACACTGTGTTTTAATCGATTAAATGTTTTTGTTCTAAATCTAGAAAAGCTGTGAAGAACACTTTGATCGATTACAAGATTGAGTTAATCGATTACATAGTGTATTTTGGAAAATCATACACTTCTGCTTTAATCGATTACCATTTTTCGTAATCGATTACATAGGCTTTTTAGAAAACTCTGATTTTCTGCTTTAATTGATTACATTGTGAAATAATCAATTATTTTGTTCGTAATCTATTTCCAGATTGCTGAGGAACAATTTAATTGATTATTTAGTTATTTTAATCGATTACATATGGCAAATAATCGATTACACTAGCGGATTAATCAATTATTGTCAGTTAAATCAGTTTTTTAAAAGCCTTTGTAAGTCAAATCTTTATAAATAGAACTTGTGCGAATTATTCAATACACCTAAGTGACTTACCAAAAAGAAACAAAGTTTTCTAAGTGTTCAAGAAATTGATTTCCTTGTAAGTAAAACATCTTGTGAAGATCAAGATTTCTGAGTTTTTTGAGAAGATGTGCTAAAGAAAAGAAGTTTTCAAGATATTGATTCTGAGCAATAATATTCATACTACCTGAAGTGTGTGGTAATCTCATTTCATTTTCATTCATTCATACATGAAGGATCACAGATAGTGTTTATCTTGAATCATTCTTTTTAGATTTTCTAAGAGTTTTGTTTTGTTGCGTTGTAATATTTCAAATTGATTCCGTGTAAAACATTCTAGAGAAGGGTTGTCTAGGTTTGAAGATTTGAGTAGGTTTCTCAAGATCTTTGTGACTTGTATTCTAATAGTGTTGATAGAGATTGTCACTTGCTGTGCTTGTACAAGAATAATTTGATATAGTGAAAACTCTAACCTAGTGTTGGGTGGAAGACATTGGATGTAGCCTTCATGTTTGTGAGGTGAACCAGTATAAATTGTTGTGTGATTGTTTCTTTATCTGTATATCTTTCATAACTATTGTTTGGAAATCAATATACAATCAATAAGAAACATTTCAGTCATTACATGCATTTCAATGTGATATTAGATTGAAAGAAAAATCGATTTTTGATCAAGGGTGATTGAGTGATACGATCCAAGTTTTACATACCGTAAATTGTTTTTAAGAAAAGTTTTTAAAGGTAGTCTTAACCAATTCACCCCTCTCTTGGTTAATTGAAGTGTGTTCATAGTATTTTCATTTCTCTCAGTTTATTTCAAACCCTTATCTACTCACATTAAGGAATCTAATGCATTTCAGACCCTTATCTATTTATGTCAGGGAATCCAATTAATTTCAAACCCTTATCTACTCACGCCAGGGAATCCAATGCATTTAACACCCTTATCTATCAAATGGTTAGTTCACTATGATGGTAAAATAATCAAAACAGATGAAGGGGATACTTTTCAAATCCCTAACCCATTTTTCTTTGAAACGGAGAAAAGCCCCAGAAATGAGGCCTTGAAAATAAAAGTCCACCAAAGCCTCCATCTTCAACCATTGGACCAAGTATGAAATATGTCATTAGGATACCCACAATAATGGGCGCGGAATGCTGAAATTTACAGCAGTCCAACTTGTTGACAATGAAGACCTTAAAGGTATGATTTCAATTATTTGTCAAACTGAGATTCTTCAATGTTATAAATTGTATGCAAACATCGAACACAATACATTTCCCAGCCCAAACCCTAAATCGGTACCTTATCAACCACAATATTATCTAATGCAACCCAAGACATTTTAGCTTTATCCTAACAAGAAGAAAATATACTTGAACCAAACACATATTCTTTTACCCAACTTCTTTTTTGCACCATTTTCACCAATTTTTTTTACTCACAACCATTTGATGCTACTAAGGATCATCCTCACACATACTTCAGTACCCCTGCAGTAGAACCTTGCTCATCAACCGACCAAACAAGCCCGAGTTCACAGTAGAGCCAAGCTTACATAACGAATAACTCGGTCCTTTTAGTGAGGATGAAGACGAAGTTCTTCACAATCAACCCTAGGAGGATGATGATCAAGAAGAAGCCCAACCTATTTCACCAATCACAACCGTACCACCTCATATGAAAAATCTTGAAGAATCATATTTTTAAGATTTTGAATACAAGAATAGCTTGGATTGCGAAGAAGTCCAACATCCGGTGGGGACTCTCTTCGAAGAGATGTGTTTCCTGACAAAACAAGACGTACAAAATGTTTTGCAACAATATCATGTGAGCAAAGAAGCTAATTATAAGACACAACTATCGAATCTAACAAAGCTAATTGTCATTTATAATGACGATAGTTGGGCTTGGAGATGCAGGGCACCATACATCCTTGCCTTCAAGCTGTGGGAAATAAGAAAGCTTCGTGAACCCCACACATGTTCAAATCCTTCAATCTTAAAAGTTCATGCAAAGTTGCGTATTTGGTGATCAGTAAAAGCATCCATAACTTAATCAAAAATGACCTATCAACTCCAGTGCCAACCTTGATAGCACACATCAAAAGCACTAAAGGAAACACTGAAAATACAATGAGCACTAATCAAATAAACCAAGAGGGGGGTGAATTGGTTCATATCAAGGATTTAAAATTTTATTCAAACCTATTTGCGGAATATGTAAGATGGATCGTATAACATAAAACCCTTTTGAAATACAGAATCTTTCTTTCAACCAAAATCACCCTTGGAATTCAAGTAATGTCTGAAACAAAATCTTGTTGACAAATTCTTAATCACCCAAATTCAATCTATGAGATATGAATAGAAATAGAATAAAGAACACACTAATTTATACTGGTTCACCTCTCAACCTTGGAGGCTACATCCAGTTGCTTCCAACCAACACTAGGTTAGAGTTATTACTATATCAATGATTCTTTTACAAGCAGTTTTACATGTGATTTCTCTATCACCACTAGATAAAGATATGAATTCTAAAACTCTATTAGAATTACAATCACCAAGAAACTGAGAACCCTACTCAAAATCTCAAATGCTAGAGAACCCTACTCTAGCATGCTCTAAAAGAAACTCAATGATATATCAATACAACAGAAAATGTTTAGAACAATTAACAAAGATGGGTTCAAGATAAACGCAACCTTATGTCCTTCATTAATGAATGAAAGAAATGATGTTACCACATTCTTCAGGTTGTAAGAATCAACTCTCAGAATCAAATCTTGAAATCCTTCTTGTTTCTAAAACATTTCTTCAAAATTTCAGATTTCTTGATCTCACAAGATGGTGTTTTAATTTCAGAGAGAAACACAAATTTTAGCACTTCTAAAAGCTCTGAGATTTTGGGTAGGTCACACTTATGATTAGAAAATCACGCAAGGTCTATTTATAAAGAAATGGACTCACCAATCTATTAAAAAACAGATTTAACTGACAGTAATTGATTAATTCGGTAGTGTAATCAGTTAAATTGGCATATGTAATCGATTAAACTGACCAAATAATCGATTAAACTGTTCTTTAGCTTTCTGGTAATGTTTCATGAACAAAATAATCGATTAAATCGCATTGTAATCGATTAATACAGCAAGTCATCAAAGTTTAAAATACTTGTGTAATCAATTACAATTCCTGGTAATCGATTATCATAACACGACTTGTTTTCCAGAAATAGACAATATAATCGATTACAGACAAATGGTAATCGATTAAATCAGCAAAGCATAGTTTTGTTTTAACACTATGTAATCGATTAAAATGAGCATGTAATCGATTAAACTGTTTCCTTTAAATTCAACATACACCACCACGTACCACAAAGCATGGTCAACAAAGCAAAAGGTTGTTGAAGAGATCTATGATAGTTGAGAAAGATCCTTCCATGATCTACTGGGATTGTTGCAAGCTATGTAGCAACTTCTTCCTGATATGGAGGTGGATAAAGAAACATTGCTAATGCCACCACAAGGAGGTCAACTAGTAGAGGGTTTTGTGATGTTCCATCGTCCTTTTTGGAGTTTCAGACTGTTTATCGATGGGTTTCAATATTGCAAGCCCATAGTTCAAGTAAATTGAACATGGTTGTAAGGTAAGTACAAGGGAACCCTCCTTATGGCAGTTGCACAATATGGCAACAATAAAATCTTTCTGATAGCCTTTGCTATTGTTGAGAGTGAATCTGCGAGAGCATGGTTGTTCTTCCTCTGAAATCTAAAAAGGCCTGTCACCCCACAACATGGTCTGTATTAGATTTTAGATAGACATGAGTCAATCAAAAGTGCCTACTCAAGACGAGATAAAAGGTGGACGACAGAGAATTTTGTGCATATGTTTTGTATTCTACACATTGCACAAAATTACATGAGGAGGTACAAGAACAACCCCATCAAAAAATTAATTATCAATAGGGATGAGTGCCCTTCTCTTGATATTATATGTCACGTCATTTTGTATTATTCACAATAATGAAATTGTATGTTTATAACTATTCATCATATGCAAAGACAGAGCCTATGTTCAATTACTACTATAACATGCTAAGGGAGGAAGCATATGTTGATCGAGCAATTAATTGGCTCAATGAGATTCTACGAGAAAAATGGACTCTTGCATGGGATGGTGGCTAATGATAGGGGTACATGACCACCAATTCTACTAAGTCGATTAATTTTGTACTCAAGAAATTTGTCAATAGCTTTGCTAGTAAATCCACATATGTAAGGTGTAATGCATTGTTCAACAAAAGAGGAAGAGAAGCCACAACAATGCTTGCATCTGGCCAAGTTTATATGGAAGTACTAAATGTAATGACTCGCCTTGTTGCTACGATATCACAACTCTAAACATGTAATTTCAATTTTAAATGAAAACTCCATTTATTTGAATATGAAAATGAGGGTAATTGTTTTGCGATAATACACTCACCAAAGAACGTGCAAATACGTAAATAAATAAATAAATACACACATATATATATAAATTAAACCATTATATATCATTCACATGTCAGAATATAATTCAGTTTTTACATGTATCTAAGCCTAGGATTTACATAACCAATAAAAAAGAATCAAGGACACCAACTAAGAAAAGTTGAGAACAAAACACAACTCTCTTTCAAAATAAATTTCAACGTTATCACGTCGGCTTGGCAGCTCCAACAAAAGGATCTCCCTCCAACATCACCTACGGCTGCTCATCTGCTCCCATGAACAAAGGTTCACAATCATCACAGGTACCAACCACACGGTACAAAATTGCAAGGGTGAGTTTATTGTAAAAATCAACAAATATTAGATGAACACAATTAGAAAGAAAACGATAATAAACCATCACAAATCATTCTCAATATCTCCATCAGTTCAACACACACTTAACAAACGAGTCATCAACTTTTTCAACAATTCAGATCAATTATGCTTAGAATAATGCATGCACCTAACTCAACTCTCAAATGCAATGTGGTACCATTCATCAGGAAATAGCCTAAGCATGTCCACATAACACTCTTACTTAGGAAAACGATGTTGTAACTGGTCGAGGTCACCCTGTTGTGCACAAACAACTCCCCGCATGGTGATTAGCCTGAGTCTCAAGGGAGTTTCAAACTGAGTGATATGCCACCAAGTACCCGCATTTTTTCTCATGAAAAACCACAGGTACTTAATGCCATTGTTTATAATATTTACATGCAATTATGAAGTATGAAACATGGGCATCATCAATGCACTGACCGTGGATAGTTAAAAATTCTAAGCAATATCTTTCTCTCTCCAGTGATGCTTAAAATTTTTAAAACAATCAACTTCCCTCCCAGGGATAGCCAGCAAGTCATTGCACCCCCATGTACATACACAACATTCATCCATCACAAAAACATTGTCAACATCAACATCATCTCACATCAATGTCATCATCAACATCATCTCATCTTAAGTTATCATCAACATCATCTCATATTAATATCATCATCTTCATAATCTCATTTCAATACCATCAACATCACAAGCAATCACATTCCACATATATACATATAACACATGCCTGGGATTCACATTCCCCAGATCTTCAGAAAACACAAATCTCATACATTCACAATCCATAATACTACGAGACTGATATTTTAAGAAAATTCTAAATTAAATAGGAGAACTATAATATTCAAAACAAAAATCTTATGCCCATTTAAAATTTAATAAAAAAGTAAATGGGAGAACAAATTATAAAATTTTGGTCAGAGTCTCCTTTGTAATTAAGATTTTTCCCAAAAATTTCAGTCAGTACAACAACAACATCATTCACAGTTTTATCCATCAATAACAAATTCATCGCATCCCATTAGTTTAAAACACAATTTTTCATGAAAACCAATATGCAACAGGGACAAACATACAACCCCATATTTGGGTTCCCTGAACCCAACTATGATATCAAAAGTTGTAAACAAACAATAAACTCCCCTCACTTATATATATATATGGGGTGGCCGCCGGGACGGGGAAAAGGACTAAACAACAAACAGCATAAATGAGAAGCAGGAATAGAATACGAAATTCACATGGCTAACAAAACATAAAACAACAAAATAAATTTAGTGCATAAATATAAAGTGAAACTCTCAAGCGCGGTAAGCCGTCGGGATGAGAGGGAGTGGGTGAGAAGAGAAAGATTTAATTACAGAAACAAAACATGCAATATGAGAAATAAAATTTTTATTTTCTCAAAAAGATTACAGGAAGATTAGATAATTGAACGCTGGGCTCAGAGGTATACCTAGGGAGAACACTCTGAGGATATAAAACTAGGGAAAGAAAAACTTGATTACAGATTGCGGGACGCAACCCTTAAATAGATACAACATTTTCCTGTTTCTAAAGTACCGGTGAAAAATACCGAAAAACCTACCACTACAGTGAACAGTGCTGAACAGTAGTCTGCCGCAGGAAATGCTAACGTCATGCTGACACTAAGCAAAAGGAGCTTTCTCCACTTACCCTTCTGCTTCGCTGATTACAGTGGTGACTGGATTAAGCTCAGCCATCATAAAGATTGATGCCAAAACAGTCGTCTTCATTCCGGTAGAAATCGTCCGACGATTATGAAGAGTCTTCGACGGGCTCCTTAGATTGCTTCTTGGAGGAGGAGCAGGCATCTTCATTCTCCTTTTGAAACAGACTAATGATCATCTTCATATTTTCTTTGAACTTCTCCTTGGATGTGGAGGATGCCAAGGTTGCTATGACCTGTGATCTCTGATTGAGGAACTTGCATGCTTCCGAATCTGCTGCTTTGGTTAGGGTTGGATGTTGTTTGAACCAAGCGATACCTGTTCGGGATTAGCTCTTGAATGGTCAAACTGGGGCCACCACTTGACAAGAGCTTGCCTGCGAAGCATTGGCAATTGTCCTTTGACCAAAACGTTGCTATAGACATATCGCCATTGGAAGATCCAAGCGAGAGACAATTTGCTGAAGAAGTGAAGGTCCATCGGAAATGGATCATTGTCGGGGTGCTCAAACTTCTTGGTAAAGATTGTCAGGCCAGATACTACCTCGGAAGGGAGTATCTCAAGGATTGGTCCATAGAAATTCCACCATTGCAAAAACCACTGGGGAAACTTGTACTAGACATTTTGTTTAAAATAGATGAGCCATGAATGCATAAAGTCTTTATTCTGGAAATTAAAGACATTATACCAGGCAGATTGATAATCCCAATAAGAAAAACCCATGGGATCATAGTTTTGAGAAAACCTTTTAATCTTATTCAATTCTCCAAATTCTTTCAGTGTCATAACCTTAAGGATTTGCAGAGTCGAATAAGCAATTTGCTCAGAGTCTTTGTTTTTATGATGTTTAATTTGGACTGAATTGGTGTCTACCAGAATAAACTCATAAAAATGTCTGGTCTTGAGCAGGGAGGCAGGTTTGAAATGGTATTGATTACCCTGAATAACTTTGGGAAAGATTTTCTGGGGGACTTTGGTTGGCTTTGAGTCCCAAAACTCAGGTTCCATCTGAATGACATCTTGATATTTAAGGGGGTCTCTGCCATGTTTTTGATTAAGGTTGCCATACATCTTTCACCTTCTTCTTCTTTAGAAGTGATGTCCGCCCATATTCTAGATGGAAGGCCTTTTGGGAGGTGGGTAAGACCCTGTTCTTGAAGGGCCAAAAGGACTTGGATTGGCATGGCATAGTCTTCTTTTGTTTGAGAGGGAGGTTTAGATTTCTGAGTGGTTGGTCCAGAAATGGATTGGGGTTCGAATTTCTGGGTGGATGACCCAGTAATAGATTGTGGTAGTTTCCGGGTTAATGACCCAAATTGGGTAGATGACCCAGATTTTGATTGGTTTTTGGAGTGTTATTCTTGTTTGATTGAAGATCCATGCCTTGCATAGGCGATTAAGCCACCAACAACTAGCCTTGGTTTGGTGGTTCTGCCTTTTCCTCTCCCTCGTGAGGAGGAAGATGATTTTTCCGATTTTGGCATGGGACTACTACTGCTGGTTTCTCCCCTGTTAATATTCACGAGTAAGATAGTCAGGTAGAGAGTTTAAGGTACCTTTGAGGAATTCTATATCAAAATCAAAGATACTCAAAATAGCTTGCCATCTAGCAAAAATTTGTTTGGATGCAAGGTTTTTAACATCTTTTTGTAAAATCTCTTTTGCAGATTTACAATCGACACGAACTAAAGACCTTTGATTAAGCAAATTAGATTGAAATTTTGATATGCATAAAACATTGCTAAAACTTCTTTTTTAACTGTGGAATAATTCTGCTGGGCAGGATTCCAATGTTTTGAAGTAAATGCAATTATTTGTTCTTTGCCATTGACAGACTGTTTAAGAATACCACCATAACCAAATGTCAGAGGCATCAGTTTCAACAATCTTTTTGGCTGAAGGATTGGGAAGGTAAAGACACGGAAGATTCTTGACCTGCGACTTAATTTGTTTGACCAGATCAGTGTGAACATTAGTCCACAGAGGAGGAGTTTTCTCGAGACGGTCATAAAAGGGTTTGGCTAGATTACTTAGCTGAGGAAAGAAATCAGCCACATAATTTAAACAACCAAGAAAACGTTGGAGTTGGGTCTTTTCGATTATTTGATCTGGGAACTTGGATGAAAACTCTATCGCACGATTAATAGGAATGATTGTGCCCTGATAGATGTTGTGACCAAGAAAGCGAATTTTTGTTTGAAAAAGATTGATTTTAGTTTTAGATAAAGCAAGACCATTTTTCTTGATTACCTGGATAAAAATGTTAATATGTTTAAAATGTTGATCAATAGATTGAGAGAAACAAGGACATCATCAATATAGACAATGATGAAGGAAGAGTAAGGATTAAAAATGTCGTTCATAATTTTCTGGAATTCTGAATGAGCATTTTTCAATCCAAAAGGCATGACTCTCCACTCATATTGTCCAAAAGGGACCGTAAAAGCTGTTTTATAACAATCCCTTTCACTGATTTGAATTTGCCAAAATCCTGATTTCATATCAAATTTTGAAAAGATTTTAGCATAAAAAAGACGATTGAGAAGATCCTTTTTATTTGGAATCGGATAACAGATCCACTGAAGGGCTTGGTTGAGCGGTTTATAGTTGATGACCAAACGAGGAGACCCACACTCAATTTCAGATGGTTTGTTGACATAGAAAGCAGAACAAGACCAAGGACTCTTGCTTTTTCTGATTAATCCCTTTTGCAGAAGGTCTTGGATTTCCTTCTGGCAATGGACGAGGAATTCCTTACTTATCTGGATGGGTCGGGCCTTGGTAGGGATTTGTCGATCATTGAAATCCTTCTCATAAGGAAGATCAACAATGTGCTGTTTTCTTTGCCAAAAATCATTTGGAAGATCAGCACAGATAGAGTTTTGGATTTGGTTGGACAAGGACTGGATACGATGCTAGATGACGGGTTGATTAAGCAAATCATCAATTTTCTTATAAGAAATTTCTTCTTTAAGGTAATTGATTTGGTTTTGCTTAAAAAAGATTGGATTCAAGTTTCTAACAATAGGGTCCTTTAAAAACTTGAAAGTAATAGATTTGTTCAGATAAGTAGTAGAAATACCCTTATCTGAGATGGTTATAGGGAAAATGGATTTGATAAAAGGTGTTCCCAAAATAACCGAATTTTTAAGATTTTTGACCAGAAGAAAAGAAGTTTTAACTTTAAAATCATCCTTTTCTATTAAAGCGTCAGAAAGTTTGAAATTAACGCGAAGCTTAGATCCACTAGCAGTACTAAGTCGCTCAGAAGTTTTTTCAAAATATTTTGTTGGAATTAATCCTTCCTGAATGCAGTTTGAATCTGCCCCTGTGTCAAACAGAGCTTCAGTCTCAAGGATAAAGGTTCCAACAATAATCTTGACCTTAATATAAATTTTTTGAATTGTTAACTAGTTTATTAATTCAAAAATCTTGGGAGGAATATCAGGACTAACTGAATCATTAGGAGAATCATTATCAGAAGGTTGGTTATTCTGAACAGGTTCTTCCTCATCAGTTGGATCATCATATAGCAGAACACTCAAAATATTCTAATGAATACTTTGTTGTTCTTTAATAAGGCGAATCTCAGCTTTCAGTTGATTAACTTCATGCTGAAGGTCCTGGAGGGTTACAGGTTTAACAATACTCTTATCAAACTTCTTAAGAGTATCTTTAAGATTAAACTTATTATTAATTTATAAATTGTTAGTTTTAGAAGATGAAGAAGATGGTTCATCCAAAGATTTTTTAAGTTTAAACAAAAGATTTTTCTTTTCTTCGGGATCAAAAATGGAATTAATCACCTCAAAAAGAAGATCTTGCTCCCGGGTAAGGACATTGACCTGGGAAGAAGAAGGACAGTCTTCATCAGTCGAAGATAAATCATCCTCTTGAATTTGATTCAGATTCTCTGAAGAGTGACCTTTAGAAGTATCCTTATCAGATTCTTCCTCAGAGGAGGATTCTACTAAGAGCTAATTAATCTGTTCTTCAACAGAGGGTTCAAGATTAAGGTTCCTAAGCTTCCTCTTAAGCCTACAGTACTGACTTTTATGGTCGGGTTTGCCACAAGTCCAACAGACTATGGGTTTCTTAGGGATGTTGACCTTATCAAAGGGAGGTTTCGTCTGGAATTCTCTCCTAAGCTTTCTAGGTGGGGTACCAGACTTATGGCGATGATAAACAAATTTTCTTGGTTTTTGTTTATCATGATTATGGGTATGCTTCCTAGGCTTCTTGGGTTTGGAGCAAGGGAGGCCAAACTGTTCACAGAAATTACCCAAATCTCTGCGATTTTGAGCCTTTTCTTTGACAAGCTGATACTGAATCTTATCATCTTGACAAATCTTCAAGGCTACCTTCTGGATGTAAGCAATAAGCTGACCATAACTTAATTGCTTGTAGGGAATCTCATTGTTAGGGTGCTAACTACGGATCTTATCCCTAACCTTATCCCCTAAGGACTTAGGAAGACCAGCAAGAAATTTTTCCTTCCAGAAAGACTCTTGGCTGTCTTCACGGGTAAAGACTCTAGTGAGGAAGGTATCCTTATACCACCTGAAGTCAGCTAGGTTCTTATACCTAAGATTGGAAAGGAGTTCGGCAGATCTATCCTTCCAAAGGCTGGAATCACCTATGAAATGCTGAACTATGGTGAATATTAGCTGGTTGACAGAGTCAGGGATTGGCTTACCATCTTGGGTTAGGACTGTGCCATCATTTTCCATTTTGACAGCATTTTAGATGGTAATCGTATGGTCCTCAGAGAGATAATTATCCCACCAGCCTTTTAGTTGTCCAGTAAATCCGAAAACTAAAATGTTTACAATAACTGCTTCTGTGCAGTTAAGGGATGTATCATAGGTTGTAGCAACCATGGTCATCTGCTGGAGGAGATTAAGGATTTGGTACTCAGTTTTGCCATTTATGTTCCATTCATAGACATGGTTGGCATTAAAGGAATTGGAGTTTTCCCTTTCTTCTAGGAGAAGGTCGGGAGCAGTTGCCTTATGGTAATACAGCTTAGAGGGTTGCTTCCAGTTAGGCTGATTTCTAATAGGGTTAATTTGGACAGATCTATCTGAGTTGGAGTTTCCATTTTCAGACTCAGCTTGGTTAAGGACATTGATTTCCTTATCTTTGTCCTTTTGGGCTTCATGCCTAGATCTGGCTCTAGTGATGGTTGGCGTAGAATGGGCTTCCTGGGATGTCTGAGGAGTATCTTGAATGATGATGGATGTCAATCCTTCATGCTTCTCCTTAGACTCTTCAGTAGGCTAATTAAAAGCTCTAAGCTTAGCAAACTCTTTCCTAAGCTTATCCGTCATTCTGAAGGGTTTGAAGATAGGGTTTTGGATGGTTTTAGGAGCAGAGGTGGTAGCTTCTGGATTATAGCTAAGTCTTTCTCCTAATTTTTCTCCTATGGTCTGGAGGTATCTATTGGTATAATTGGATTGCTCCATAAGGTTCTTGATATTCTTAGGAGTTATAGGTTCAGATTCATCCGTAGACTTAAAGGGCGAGGCATAAATATGACCATGCTTTTGATTCCTGACATTAGGAAGGATAAACTTGGTCGACGGAGGGAACTCAGATCTGACTATCTGACCATCCTTAAGATCATACCTAGTGATAACACTAATGGTGTTTGGTTCTAAGAAAGGGTAGTCTATCTTATGTTAGGTTGCATAAGACTTAAACCAATCAAAGAAAAATATTTGAGACTTAACAAGATTAAGAAAGGAATAATATTCTTCCCTAATCTGGTTTCTACTATCATCCCTATAATGGCTTAGAAACCACTCTCTTTGAGTCATTTCCTCAGAGTCGAAATCTAGCTTAAGGGCTTCATAATCTATGCAGGTCTTATTAATCATGGATAACTTCATAATCTTGCATAGATGAGAAGGTTGGAGAAGGGATAGATCTAGACTCTTCCTCGTTGGTTTCCTGTTGATAAACAGGTTGAGGAATGGAAGACGAGGTTTCTACACCCTGGAGCTTAATTCTACCACTACTACTCGGAGCAGCAGAAAAGGATTTCCTAGAAAAGACAGATCCAAACACTTCAGATCTAGAATCTCTAATAAAGGATGATCTAGTTGTATTGAAGGAATTCGACCTATTAAAGGTGATTTCTACCCTTCCTGAGTCAAACTGCTTGACAGACTCAAAGCTAGGTGTGGTTTGAGGTTTGGCAGGGGCTATTCTATCCATGGCCCAAGTCTGAGGGAAATTGATGTCTTCCCACTTAATGACTTTTGGAATCAAATCCTTAGCCTTGGTTGTGTTTGTGAGAAACAAGGTAGTTTCTCCAGTCTTCCTGGGCTTGAGGACTCTAGACATGCACGAGTTCATTACCTTGTATTGAACTCGATAAATTATATTAACTGGGATGGATCCAGCCTTCATATCAAGACCATAAAGCTGGACATCTAAGGTTAAAACATCTAAGATGTTGGCATCCTCAAGGCTGATAGTCCTATCAGGATAACAGTTGAAGTAGATTGGACCATTACTAAGGCTGGTTTCTACGGTGCCTAGAATGGAATCGGTAAACTGATTGTGATGGGAGTCTCGAAGGCACAAAAGAATTAAGGTGTTTAATCCTTTTATCCCTAAAGGTTTAGCTGCAACTTGAACACATCCAATATGCAGAAAACTATATTTTTGTTTGTGAAGTTTTAAAGATCCGTTTTAAAGAAGTTTTATTTCATCAAAATCAGATTTAAGACGTATATTAGTCCCAACAGTCTGAATAATGAAATCAGATTTAGGGAAATAATTTCCTTCAGGTTATAAAGTTCATTTTCTGGAATCTTGGGGATCTTCCAGTCATCCAGATCTTGATTAATATCTTCAAAAGAAACTTCCTCTTTGAAAATATTACGATTTGATTTGATTAAAGCATTTTCTGCTTGGGAAGGATTAAAAGAAGATGAGGGTTGGGGGGATTTGAAAGAAAAGGAGCGAAAGAGACTCGCGTCACAATCAGTTTACCGATTCCATTCTAGGCACCGTAGAAACCATTCTTAGTAATGGACCAATCTATTTCAACTGTTATCCTGATAGGACTGTCAGCCTTAAGGATGCCAACATTCTAGATGTCTTAACCTAGATGTCCAGCTTTATGGTCTTGATATGAAGGATGGATCCATCCCAGTTAATATCATCTATCGGTTTCAATACAAGGTAATGAACTCATGTATGTCTAGAGTCCTCAAGCCTAGGAAGACTAGAGAAACTACTTTGTTTCTCACAGACACAACCAAGGCTAAGGTTGTGATTCTAAAAGTCATCAAGTGGGAAGACATCAATTTCCCTCAGACTTGGGCCATGGATAGAGTAGCCCCTACCAAACCCCAAACCACACCTAGCTTCGAGTCTGACAAGCAGTATGACTCTGGAAGGGTAGAAATCACCTTTAATAGGTCCAATTCCTTCAACACAGCTAGATCATCTTTACTAGAGATTCTAGATCTGAAATGTTTGGATCTGTCTTCTCTAGGAAATCCTTCTCTGCTGCTCCAAGTAGTAGTAGTAGAATCAAGCTTCAGGGTGTAGAAACCTCTTCTTCCATTCCTCAACCTGTTTATTAGCAGGAATATAACGAGGAAGACTCTAGGTCTATCCCCTCTCCAACCTTTTCATCTATGCAAGATTATGAAGTTATCCATGATTAATAAGACCTGCATAGATTATGAAGCCCTTAAGCTAGATTTCGACTCTGAGGAAATGACTCCTCAAAGAGAGTAGTTTCTTAGCCATTATAGGAATGATAGTAAAGACTAGATTAGGGAAGAGTATTATTCCTTTCTTAATCTAGTGAAGTCTCAAATCTTTTTCTTTGATTGGTTTAAGTCTTATGAAGCTTACCATAAGATAGACTACCCTTTCTTAGAACCAAACACCATTAGTGTTATCACTAGGTATGATCTTAAGGATGGCCAGATAGTTAGGTCTAAGTTCTCTCCATCAACCAAGTTTATTTTTCCTAATGTTAGGAACGAAAAGCATGGTCACATCTATGCCTCACCCTTTAATTCTAGGGATGAATCTAAACCTATAACTCCTAAGGATATCAAGAACCTCATGGAGCAATCTAACTATACCAACAGATACCTTCGGTCCATAGGAGAAAAATTAGGGGAAAAACCTAGCCATAGTTCAGAAGCTAGCACCTCTGCTCCTAAAACCATTCAGACCCTTATCTTCAAACCTTTTAGAATGACTGATAAGCATAGGAAAGAGTTTGCTAAACTCAAAGCTTTTAATCAACCTTCTGAAGAATCTAAGGAGAAATTTGAAGGATTAACGTCCATTATCATTCAAGATACTCCTCAGACCTCGTAAGAAGCCCATTCTAGACCAACCCTTACTAGAGCCAGATCTAGGCATGAAGCCCAAAAGGACAAAGATAAGAAAATCAATGTCCTTAACCAAGCTGGATCAGAAAATGAAAACTCTGACTCAGATAGGTCTGTCCAGATTAACCCTATTAGGAATCAGCTCAACTGGAAGCAATCCTCTAAGCTGTATTACAATAGGGCGACCGCTCCAGATCTTCTCCTAGAAGAAAAAGGAAAACTCCAAATCCTTTAATGCCAACCACATCTATGAATGGAAAAACCGAGTACCAAATCCTTAACATCCTCCAGCAGATGACCGTGGTTGCTACAGCCTATGATACATCCCTTAACTGTACGGAAGCAGTTATTGTAAATATTTTAGTTTCTGGTTTCACTGGACAACTAAAAGGCTTGTGGGATAATTACTTGTCTAAAGAACATAAAATTACCATCCAGAGTGCTGTCAAAATGGAAAATGATGGCACAATCTTGACCCAAGATGGTAAGCCAATCCTGATTCTGTCAACCAGTTAATCTTCACCATAGTTCAGCATTTCATAGGTGATTCTAGTCTTTGGAAGGATAAATCTGCCGAACTCCTTTCTAATCTTAGGTGTAAGACCCTATCTGACTTTAAGTGGTATAAGGATACCTTCCTCACTAGAGTCTTTACCCGTGAAGACAGCCAAGAGCCCTTCTGGAAAGAAAAGTTTCTTGCTGGTCTTCCAAAATCCTTAGGGGATAAGGTTAGGGATAAGATCCGTAGTCAGCACCCTAACAATGAGATTCCCTACAAGTAATTAAGTTATGGTCAACTTATTGCTTACATCCAGAAAATAGCCTTGAAGATTTGTCAAGATGATAAGATCCAGTATCAGCTTGCCAAACAAAAGGCTCAAAATCGCAGAGATTTAGGTAATTTATGTGAATAATTTGGCCTCTCTTGCTCCAAGCCCAGAGAACCCAAGAAACATACCCATAATGTT
The DNA here is from genome assembly GCA_007407185.1 of Glycine tomentella. Classification (NCBI taxonomy): domain Eukaryota; kingdom Viridiplantae; phylum Streptophyta; class Magnoliopsida; order Fabales; family Fabaceae; genus Glycine; species Glycine tomentella. The sequence goes on from PYAF01000942.1 coordinate 130,877, forward strand.
GATAGACAGAAACCTAAAAAATCTGCTTATCATCGTCACAAGTCAGGAACCCCACCTAGAAAGCTTAGGAGAGAATTCCAGACTAAACCTCCCTTTGATAAGGTCCTCATTCCTAAGAAACCTATAGTTTGTTGGACTTATGGCAAACCTGGCCATAAAAGTCAATACTGCAGACTTAAGAAGAAGCTTAGGAACCTTAATCTAGAACCCTCTGTTGAAGAACAGATTAATCAGCTCTTAGTAGAATCCTCCGAAGAGGAAGAATCTGATAAGGATACTTCTAAAGGTCACTCTTCAGAAAATCTAAATCAAATTCAAGAGGATGATTTATCTTCAACTATTGAAGACGTTCCTTCCTCCTCCCAGGTCAATGTCCTTACCCGGGAGCAAGATCTTCTTTTTTAGGTGGTTAATTTCAATTCTGATCCTGAAGAGAAGAAAAATCTTTTGATGAACCATCTTCTTCATCTTCTAAAACTAACAATTTATGAAAATATAATGAACACTTATGCAAATAACCAAGAGGGGGGGTGAATTGATTTTACCTCAGAGTTTTAAAATTTTCTTTCAAAATTTATAACAACGAAAGATTTTCAAAAGGATCTTTATCTTTCAAAACCAATTTGAAAATCAATTTACTTCACCAATCAAACCACTCTTGTGTTGTAACCAATTTTGTATAATGAACAAATTCTATACTTCAAGAATATAATGAAATACAAACCGAAATCTTAAATCACACAAGATTTATACTGGTTTACCTCTCAATCCCAGAGGCTACATCCAGTTTTCTTCTAACCAAATCTTGATCAGAGTTCCACTATAACAAATATATGTTCTTTACAAGCTTACAAATGATCTCTCTTACCCACCCTAGGTAAAAATCAAAATCTATACCCTATAGACTTTTCAAAAACCAAGAACCATAGATCCCTTCTCTGTTCTTCCCACTAGAAAACCTTTCTAGTAAAAGCTTTAAAGAATACAAATGTTATATGGAATTACAACACAATAACAAAGCAAATATCAATCATAAATCAAGCTTAGAAGTTCAAGAAAGATATCACCTTTTAATCCTTAGCTAATTCAATGATATGAATGATTCAAACAACCTAAGAATATATGCAATAGATGAATAATACTTCTTTCTTGAATCTTTCTTTGACACTAGCTTGAACAAATCATCAATCCTTGAAAATTATGACTAGAAACACGTGTAACTCTCCATGATACTCATCACATTTGATTTTCTCACTAAATTCATACTTGAATACTCTTGAGAACTTTAGAAAGTGTTTATCACAAGGTTTGTATGAGTATTTCTGTTTTTCACTTAATGAATAACTTAGACCAGGCTGTTCTATTTATAAAAAAACAAATATAATTAACTGTAATCGATTAATTAGTTAATGTAATCGATTAGTTTAACTATTGTAATCGATTATTTTAACCAGATAATCAATTAAAGTGTTCATCAGGAATCTGGAAATTTGTCTAGAACAAAATAATTGATTAAGTCATCTTGTAATCGATTATTCCAGATGAACTCAGTTTTCAAATACACACATGTAATCGATTAAGTTCCCATTTAATCGATTATCACAAACTATGTCTAAAACTGATCAATGCATATTTAATCGATTACGACCATCTGGTAATCGATTAAACCAGATGAACATGCTCTGTAAATTTATGCAGAAGCTTATGTAATCGATTATTTCTCAAGATAATCAATTATTACAAAGACTTTCTAATTTTGTGTTAAGCTTATTTAATCAATTACGAATCAGTGGTAACCGATTAAAATGTTCATAAGGCAATATCTAGAAAGCACACACATGCAATTAATCGATTATATCACCTATGTGATTAATTAAAGTAGTGAGAAATTGTTTTTATAAAATCCTAGTTGCCTTTATGAATTTCTATCAAATTTCTTATTACCACATCATTGTATCTAATCAAATGAATGTATGAATGCATGAATCATCAAAAGCTAATGAGGATTATAAGGCTTTATCAATTAAACTAAGCTTTAACAAAAATTACATATGCCATCAAATCAATTGGGCATGTAAAATATCAAAACTTATATGCTTCAACCTTCTTGATCCCTTTGCTTCAGCTTCATTAAATCTAACAATCTCCCCCTTTTTGATTTTGAGCATGCCAAATATTTAATTGATGAAACATGCTTCAATGTAGAGATGTGTAATCTGAAAATATCTCAACTTTTGCTAAGATCAAGCATTATCATAACATGATTGATTAAAAACATCCATCCAGACATTCGTTTTGTATTTATAGACTAACTCCCCTGAGTCTATTATACAAACTCCCCTTGAGTTTCTTAAAATTATTACATACAAAGCAATGCATTTCATTCATTCATTTATCTTACTTATTTACTCCCCCTTTTATTTCATTTATCTACTCCCCCTATCTGGCATATCAAATTCAAAAATAGACATAAGTAGACAAATAGAAAAGGAAATAGAAGCAATTTCATTAATCATAAATTGAATACATCAAACATAATAAAAACTCAAACATAAAACAAAAACTGAAACAAACATAACAAAATGCAAAACTTAACATAAAACATACTTAAACTAAAACCAGAACTAATCTAAATTTCTAGATTCATCTCTGAAAATCTTATATTCTATGTTCTTAACCCTAGTCTTCAGTTCTTCTAATGAAGAGTTAACTTCATCTCTTTGTTCATGATGAAGAGAAAACAAGGCATCCATCTTTTGAATCATCAAGGATTCAAACTGTGAGTATTGAGGCTCAGATGGTGCAGGTTCTTCTTGTGGTTCCTCAGCTTCTCCTAGTTGATTACCTCCCTCATCACCCTCTTCTCCTTCCTCTACAGCCAAAGGTACATGTTGACCTACCATTTGCTGTAACACCCCAATATTTTTACTTATTCTATACGAACTTGAAGTACTATTTTAGGATGGTTGGAAAATTAAAATATTTTAACTAACAAGATTTTTCAATTTGAGATTCATTGTGAAGCAAAATTTAAATGCAAGCTATCCTAATCATTAGAAAGTTAGACTTAGGAATTTATTTGAGATTATGAACAAAATAAATTAAG
>PYAF01000942.1:152723-182155 GCA_007407185.1 Glycine tomentella
CTTAATGAGTAATGTTATGAGAAACTGGATCAGCAGGGGTGTGCCTTTGTGTTTTGTGTGTGTGACTTTGATGTTAGTTCATACATAATGCATCAAGAAAAACGATTCTGTGCTTCCGCTGGGTTTTATAAACCATGTTTTAAACGTTAAACTGATATTATGAATGATAACACGTCGGAGGCCTACGGGGTGTTACAATTCAGTTAATCCTGATATTCCTCCCAAGATTTTTGAATTAATAAACCAGTCAACAATTCAAAAATTTTATATTAAGGTCAAAATTATTGTTGGAACCTTTATCCTTGAGACTGAAGCTCTGTCTGACACAGAGGCAGATTCAAACTGCATTCAGGAAGGATTAATTCCAACAAAGTATTTTGAAAAAACTTCTAAGTGACTTAGTACTGCCACTGGATCTAAGCTTCGCGTTAACTTCAAACTTTCTAACGCTTTCATAGAAAAGGATGATTTTAAAGTTAAAACTTATTTTCTTTTGGTCAAGAATCTTAAAAATGCGGTTATTTTGGGAATACCTTTTATCAAATCAATCTTCCCTATAACCATTTCAGATAAGGGTATTTCCACTACTTATTTGAATAAATCCATTACTTTCAAGTTTCTAAAAGATCTTATTGTTAGAAACTTGAACCCAATTCTTTTTAAGCAAAATCAAATCAATTATCTTAGAGAAGAGATTTCTTATAAGAAAATTGATGATTTGCTTAATCAACCCGTTATCCAAAGTTGTGTCCAATCCTTGTCTAACCAAATCCAAAACACTATCTATGCTGATCTTCCAAATGATTTCTGGCAAAGGAAACAACATATTGTTGATCTCCCTTATGAGAAGGACTTTAATGATCGGCAAATCCCCACCAAGGCTTGACCCATCCAGATGAGTCAAGAACTCCTTGTCCATTGCCAGAAGGAAATCCAAGACCTTCTGCAAAAGGGATTAATCAGAAAAAGCAAAAGTCTCTGGTCTTGTTCTGCTTTTTATGTCAACAAACCAGCTGAAATTGAGCAGGGTTCTCCCCGTCTGGTTATCAACTACAAACTGCTCAATCAAGCTCTTCAGTGGATCCGTTATCCGATTCCGAATAAAAAGGATCTTCTCAATCGTCTTTTTTCTGCTAAAATCTTTTCAAAGTTTGATATGAAATCAGGATTTTCGCAAATTCAAATCAGTGAAAGGGATTGTTATAAAACAACTTATACAGTCCCTCTTGGACAATATGAATGGAGGGCCATGCCTTTTGGATTAAAAAATGCTCCTTCAGAATTCCAGAAAATTATGAACGACATTTTTAATCCTTACTCTTCCTTCATTATCGTCTATATTGATGATGTCCTTGTTTTTTCTCAATCTGTTGGCCAATATTTTAAACATATTAACATCTTTATTCAGGTAATAAAGTAAAACGGTCTTGCTTTATCTAAAACTAAAATCAATCTTTTCCAAACAAAAATTCATTTTCTTGGTCACAACATCTATCAGGGCACAATCACTCCTATTAGTCGTGCCATAGAGTTCTCAACCAAGTTTCTAGATCAAATAATCGAAAAAACCTAACTCCAACGTTTTCTCGACTGTTTAAATTATGTTGCTGACTTCTTTCCTCAGTTGAGTAACCTAGCCAAACCCTTCTATGATCATCTCAAGAAGAGCCCCAACTCCATGGACTAATGTTCACACTGATCTGGTCAAGTCCCAGGTCAAAAACCTTCCATGTCTGTACCTTCCCAATCCCTCGGCCAAAAACATTGTTGAAATTGATGCCTCTGACATTGGTTATGGTGGTATCCTCAAACAATCTGTCAATGGCAAAGAACAAATAATTGCATTTACTTCAAAACACTGGAATCCTGCACAACAGAATTATTCCACAGTTAAAAAGGAAGTTTTAGCAATTGTTTTATGCATATCAAAATTTCAATCTGAATTTCTTAATCAAAGGTTTTAGTGCGTGTTGATTGTAAATCTGCAAAAGAGATTTTACAAAAGGATGTTAAAAACCTTGAATCAAAACAAATTTTTGCCAGATGGCAAACAATTTTGAGTATCTTTGATTTTGAAATTGAATTTCTCAAAGGTACCTTAAACTTTCTTCCTGATTATCTTACCCATGAATATTTACAGAGGAGACAATAACAGTAGTATAATGCCAGATTCAGTCAAATCTTCCTTCTCACGAGGGAGAGGCAGAGGCAAGAGTTCAAAACCCCGACTAGCTGTAGCTAGTTTAATCGCCCATTCAGGGTCTAGATCTTCGTCCAAACAGGAAGAAGGTTCCAAAAACCAATCAAAATCTGGGTCATCTACCCAGTCTAGGTCATCAACTCGGAAATTACCTCAATCCATTATTGGGTCTTCCACTCAGAAATCTGAACCTCAATCCATTACTGAGTCTGTGACTCAGAAATCCAAACCCCAATCACAAACAAAGGCAAATTATGCCATGCCAATCCAAGTTCTTTTAGCCTTTCAGGAACAATGTCTTACCCACCTTCCAAAAGGCCTACCATCCAAAACATGGGCTGACATTACTTCTGAAGAAGAAGATAATGAAAGTCTTGCAACCATGATCAAAAACTTATCCCAAACACCCATAATCGTAAACCAACCAAAAGGCAAAGCCATTATTCCACAACCCGAACCTTTGACAGTTCAGAAGTCTAAATCTCAAACCCAGCATGTCCCTAAAAATAAATTCCAAGATGTAATCCAAATGGAACCAGATTTTTGGGACCCAAAACCAAACAAAATCCCCCAGAAAATCTTCCCAAAGGGCTTACAAGGAAATCAGTTTCATTTCACACCCCTTTCAATCTAAAAATCAAGGCATTTTTATGAGTTTATTCTGGTAGACACCAACTTAGTCCAGATTAAGCACCATAAAAATAAAGATTTAGAACAAATTGCCTATTCAACTCTACAAATCCTCAAAGTCCTAACACCCAAAGATTTTTGGAGATTTGGATAAAATCAAAAAATTTTCCCAAAACTATTAACCTATTGGTTACTCTTATTGGGATTACCAATCAGCCTGGTATAATGTTTTTTATTTTTAAAATAAAGATTTTATGCATTCTTGGCTAATCTACTTTAAACAAAATGTTCAATACAAGTTTCCTCAATGGTTCATTCATTGGTGGAATTATTTTGGACCAATCTTGGACATCCTCCCCTCACAAGTAGTATCTGGGTTAACCACTTTTACTAAGAAGTTCGAATCCTCTGATCCTTTCCCAGTAGATTTACACTTCTTCAATAAATTGTCACTCACCTAGATTTTTCAGTGGCGGTATGTCTATGGTAATGTCCCAATCAAAGGACATTTACCAATGCTCAGGAGGAAAGCTTTTGTCAAATGGTGGTCTCAGTTTGATCATTCCTGGGCTCATCCTGAACAGGTTTCGCTTTGGTTCAATAATCATCCAAAATTGACCAAAGCAGCAAATCCAGAAACCTGCAAATTCCTTAATCAGAGATCAGTGGCCATAGCAACATTGGCGTCATCTTCTTCCAAGGAGAAGTCCACGGAGAAGATGAAGACGATCTTTAATCTTTTGGAGAAGAAGAATGAAGATGCCAGTTCTTCATCCAAAAAGCCGGTTGAAGACCCCTTTGAAGCCTCCTCTCAATCCTCAGACGACTTCTACCAGAATGAAGACGACTGTTTCGGGATCAATTTGGATGATGAGTGACACAAGCTTTATGTCAGCATCACATCATCCTTCCCTATGGTAGACTACTGTGCAGAATTGTTCACTGTAGTGTTAGGTTTTTCGGTTTTTGTCACCGAAACTGTAGAAACAGGGTTTTGTGCATCTATTTAAGGGTTGCGTCCCATAATCTTTAAAACAAGTTTTTTAGTTCCTTCTCAGAGAGTTCTCCCTAGGTACACCTCTGAGTCTAGCATTCTATTTCCCAATCTTTTGTAATCTTTTTTGAGAAATAAAATCTTATTTTCTCATATTGCATATTTTGTTTCTGGAACTGAAATTTTCCATTCTCATCCACTCCTTCTCATCCTGACGGCTTGCCGCGCTTGAGAGTTTTACTTATTTAATTTATAATCTTTTATTTTTGTTTTGTTGTATTGGTAGCCATATGAATTTCCTATTCTATTCCTGCTTTCCATTTATGTTATTGTAATTCTAGTCCCTTCCCCCATACTCGCTTCCATCCCATATGGTATCTATCTATATATATATATATATATATATATATATATATATATATATATATATTCTCCCGTGAGCTTCTCACAACGTTGTTTTGAGATCTCTTAGATTCACGTCCGTTAGTTTAAATGCAAAGTTCTATATACCAAATCGAAGACAATTCAATATAGATTTTAATGGCAAGGTTACATTAACATTTGAGATCAAATACCCACGCAAATTTAAAAGGGCTAAAATAATATTTTTGGAGTCTACATCAAAGAGACGTCATTTTGAAATTTTGATCATGTCAATGTGATCGGGGTTCAACGAAGGTCACCAAAACAAAATCAATATTATAAAAAGAAAACTTTTACAACATCTCATTTTCAAAGGTCTTTCAAAGGAAATGTAAAAACATCCAAATAACGGTATCCAAATCACAAGAGATACTAAGAGAAACTTAAACTAACTAGGAGAAGACAAAAAAATCATGGTTACCACGAAAGGAGGATAGGAGGATTCGTTCTCTATCAAATCCTCAAGTTGAGTTTTGAAGATTTCTCTTCGATTAAAGTATTCATCTCTGTACGATGGTCCAACAACAAGCAACGACGGCTCATGACGATCACCAGTGGTCGTGGGTGGTGGAGAAGGGTTAGGGCTTGGGTGAGGTTTTGGGGAAGAAGAAAGGTGAAAAACACATTTTCGGTGCTGATGGATGTATTTATAGACTACATATCTCGCTTAGCGAGCTCGTCTCGCTAAGCACAATTTTCTCTATCTAGAAATTGACTTTAGCGCACAGGCGAGATGTCAAAAGTTTCTATTGTAAAAATCCCAACGGTCATAACATGAACAGGTGGGTTGTGAACCTACAATCAAAATTTGAAGGCGATCCAACAGTTAACGAGTTCAAGATTGTAGTTTTACCGAAATAGGTTTTGGGTCAAACTTCACGCATTTTCAACACAAATCAAACAAACTCCACATAACCTAACATCCACACCAAACAGTTGCACAAGGATAATTCACACAATACTTCAACTAATCTAAACTAATCAAATAATGAAATAACACAAGAAATACATCCAACATCTATTTTCGGCTATCGTGATTTCATAGAGTTACACTAAACAAGCCACCAAATACACACTTAGGAAGGAAAACACTCACAATGTTCTTGAGTTCAATCATTGTGACACATGGTTCTTGGTCCAAGACACAATAAACCAGAAAGAGGTTTGGCTCGCTGGAGATTTCACGGTCAGGCTAGATGAAAGGTGGTGTGACTGTGGAAAATTCCAAAAGTTGCACATCCCTTGTTCTCATGTTGTTGTTGCTTGTAAGCATGCTCATCATAAGTACAAAAATTAGATACATCCCATGTATACGTTGGAAAGTGTCTCCAACGTATACAAAGGATTGTTTGGAGAATTGTGCAACAAAGCCTATTGGCCCTCGTGTCATGAGCCAATGATCTCCCCCGACCCAGATAAGAAAATAAGTACTAAGGGTCGTCCTATCTCCACTTGTATCCACACCGAAATGGATATCCAAGAATCGGATCAACCAAAGCGATATTTTATGTGTCGCATTACAGGTCATACAAAGAAAAATTGCCCTCACCATATAGGCTCGAGCCAAAAAAGTTGAATGCATGTCATATTGTTTATATTTCTCAATTTTTACCTTCCTATTTGAACAATTTTGTGAGAAATATAAGTTAAAATGATTTTCAGGTAACAATAGAAGTGTTTGATTATGGCATGTAACTCCACATCCAATCAAGTTGATAATCAATTGCTAAAGGTCTTTGCAGTATACTACGTGAAGATTTCATCTTAAAATGTTATGTACATTAAAGTATCATAAAGAAAGCTAGGCCAATAAATTCTTGTTAAAGCAGACGTGCATAAATCAAAGACTGAAACCAACACAATTAGTAATCAACATTTGGAGTTCATTTTGTCGTTTTGGATCGTGCTGTCTGACTCCAAAAATTTGCCCCAGATGGGGTGTTTCTGCCAAACCATACTCATTTCCTCAAGCGGGATGCCCTTTGTCTCAGGCAATAACTTGTAGATGAATAAGGTCATGATCACCACAAAGCACCCAAAGAAGATGAACAAACCAAACTTCATGTGACAGAGCATTGATGTGAAGAATTGAGCTATGAAGAAAGTGCTGATCATGTTGACACCAACTGTGATACTCTGAGCAGCAGGTCTAATCTCAAGGGGAAAGATTTCACTTGGTACCAACCACCCTAGAGGACCCCAAGACCAAGCAAAACCTGAAACATATACACAGATGATGCCCACAACCACAATTGCATACCACTTAGGCAGTGTACCCGGGTTCCCATTTGTGCCAAATGTTACTGCAATAGCAATTGTCATGATGATCTGTTACCAAAACTAACCAAATCAGTGAAATGCAAAATGTTGGTGCTTGAATGGGGGTATACAAAATTAATTTTAATTGAAGTTTATTTTACAAAATTGATTTTGATGTTAGTGATTTATGTTTGGATATTTTTCTTCTAAAAGAAAGTTATTAGTAAAATTCGTTATATAATTCTTTATCTAACACAAATTATTTAAAGTTGTTTCAATTCAAAATTATTTTTTAACACAAGAACGAATGTGAGTATTATAAAATCACGTTAATGGGTATTTCAATGTAATTTTAAATTATCTAATGTGAATTCAAACACACTTTATGTGGTGAGGACAGGGGTGGACGTACCACCCTCTAGGAAAAGGGTGCGTCTTCCAAATTTATCGACAAGAAGAATTGAAACCAGGGTTGAAACAGGTTTAAAAATGCCAATGATCACTGCAGACATGAGAGATGCCCTGCTTCCAAAACCAATTGTTCTGAACAAAATAGGAGCATAGAATGTGATCACATTCAAGCCAGTGAACTACTGGAAGAAGGGAATGCAAATGGCAAAAACAAGCTGTGGCCTATACTTTCTATCCATCAAGGTTCTCCAAGGGTGTTTCACATTCTGTGAGGCTTCACTAGCAGCAAGTATGTCCCTGAATTCTGCATCAACTTCAGTTGTACCACGAATTTTTACAAGCTCCCTTTTGGCATCTTCATGAAGACCACGTTCAACAAGGGAGCTTGGTGAGTCAGGAAGGCAAAATGAGCCTATAACAAAAATGAAAGCAGGGACTGCACCTAGCCCCAGGCTTAAGCGCCATCCCTGACCATTCAGTATCTTGGAAAAGTAGTAGTTGAAGAGATTGGCCACAAAGATGCCTATTGTGATTGACAATTGGAAGCACATGTTTAGAGCTCCACGGTATTTATAAGGGGCCATCTCTGACACATAGATTGGAACTGACTGAAAATACAAGTGATTATTGGTTAGCAAAGGACTGTAATCAAAACAGGACTCAATTGAGACCTATAGAAAAGAGTAAGTAGTAGTGTAAGCAATTTTACAATAGCTATTTTAAAAGTTGTCAATAGTATGATTTTTGATTAATTGACAAAAGTAAAACCCTAGTACGATTTCTAATTGATCAATAGAGTAAAAACACTACAAAAACCTAATACGGTTTTGATTGGCCGATAGAGTAAAAACACTTTACTTTATAAAACTAAACTAACGTATTTTAATGTCTGGAGGTTCCTCGCTATACAAAGGTCTAAGAGCATCTTTAGTGGTAGATCTCAAATTAAGATGTTAGACAATTTTTTTGTAGACCCCATAGTGATATATAGGATTAAAGATCTCTCAAGATCTCTTGCATTTTTTTCTTTAATGGTAGATCTCATTTTGAGATCTTAGAGAGAAAGAAAAAGAAAGAAAATTTGTTCTTTTTTGAACAATGTGCATATTTTAAGAGATCTTCTACAAAAACTCATCCTCCATGTTAGAAATCTCTTGAACTCCTTTATTGAAAGATCTAATGAAGATCAGATCTTGAGTTCAAGATTGTTGTTCAAGATCTTGCACTAAAGATGCTCTAAAAGAGGATTATTGTACACATTCTTATTTTTGTATATGCAAATAGATTATTTTCGAATTTAAATCTATGATTAACCGGTTATCAAGGACAACTTTACCACTATGTGATAACTCTCCCTCAAAAACACTTTATTCTATAAGTATAGAAATTAAAATCTTAAGAAAATATACCTGATTGGCACAACCAATGCCAAAACCAAGCAACAACCTGCCAACAATAAGCATCCAGATGCTTACAGCTAATCCATTAAGTAACGCGCCTGCCACAAAGAATATTCCACCTATAATCATAGTTGCACGCCTTCCCAACATTCGGGTTATGCTGGATGCCCCAAGACCCGCAACAAGAGCACTTAGATAAAGGGAAGATGTAAACAGTGTCAGTATCTGACTGTTGAATTTGCAGTACTGGTTTGAAGAAGGCTTCACGTTTGACTCCTTTTCATATACAGATGGAAAGAACTTCTTCAGGAAGGAATCCATGGAGGTCACTCCACCTATGAAATTAACACAACAAAAAAATCCCACATTCCGAAATTTCATCAATCAGAAAATATGCATCAGCTATATTCATGTCAAGATTAAAACAGAGTAAAAAGTTAATTACAAATAACATCAAACTAAGGTTTTTTTATCCACAAATATTAATTATCGAACTGACAACCTTTTTCCTTTTCCGTTATCCCTTAAACATTCAACCTACCTTATATCTCCTCTCTGACTAAGGTAAGTACTGTCTTTAAAAACCCAAAACCCCCCATCCTTAACACACAAATCACAAGATGATAATGCAATAAAAACCCAGATATCAAACCTCATTTCAAGATTCAAACACGGTCAAAATGGGAAATTAGAAAAGGATTTAGCATCAGAGCAAGAATTTTTAAGCAAATGTTGATGATTGGATTTACCTGAAACACCATGGTCATAGCCAAAAATCAACCCACCGGTGGCTGCCATGATGCAAGTAAGAACCACCCTAAGGGTGAGTTTGCCCGGATACTTGATTGGAACTTCCATGAATTTTTGCTGAGTAATAATATCCTTAGCTACAAGTTTTGGAGAAGTGAAGAACACATTAACATTACAGTGAGAAGATCGAAACCATATACTAGACAAAACTATTTATAGCATTTTGGTTGTATATATCTTTCCTATCCACCTAAGGATTCTATCATTATATATGGAAAGTGGACAGCATAGTAGTTGTAAGGTGAAATTATTACTAGAATTTTCACACACACTAGAAAACAAAAGAATATTGCCGAAGAATACCAAGCGTTAAGGAAAGTGGGAAAAGGAGAGAGAAAGACTTGTAAAGTGAATCTAAACTCTAAATTACATTGTCAAGTGAATTTTTTAATTAAGGCGGTGGTAAGTGAAAACATTGACCCCGAGTTACTTGCTAATGCTTCGTGGTAAAACTTTTATTTTAATTTTATAAAATACTTCATTCGAGTGTACAAAGTTAATTGGATTGGATGTAACGGAAGGTACTAGTTTATTCCAAACATATATGACACATATATTAGTTCGAATTTAGTTAAGATAGATGTTATATTTGGGGTATACGATAGCACTTCTTAAAGGAGATATTTTTGAAAATAAAAATAGACTGATGACATAAATTAATTAAATTTGTTTGAGCAAAACAATACTTAATTTAAGGGATCTTCAAAAAAAAAATTATACATAGTTAATGAAAATTAGATAAGCTATTCAGTTCATAAAAAAAAAAAAAAAAAAGCTATTCAGAATGTAATCCAAAGGAAGAAATTACATAAAAAGATCTACGACTTGAAATTATATAAACAATGCACTACTACAAAACTAGCTTTTTCACGACGCGCATTCAAGGACGGTTATAACAAAACCGTAGTCGAAATTGAACCGATGGCAATTTTGTAAATAATTACAACATTTTAAGAACGGTTATATCAAAACCGTCGTCGAAATATAACAGCCCTGTCTCCTTTTTTTTATTTTTCAACTTTTCATTCTCTCTCTCGTGCTGGTTCATTTTCAAATTTTCATTCTCTCTCTGGTCGTTCGTCCCCTGTGGTCCTCACGTAGCCAAACCCCTTCTTCAACCCTCCGTCGTCTCCATCGTGGTCGAGCTCGTTGAGGCAGCAGCAATGGGAGGCGTCGCCAGTGGGAGATATGGGAGAAGAAAGAGTGGAACGCGTTTCCGACTTGGGGTTGTAAAGGGGGCGAAATTTCAGTGCGAAATGACGTGCGAATAACACATGTCGACACATCCATGGATCCAGGATGCAGTGCCTTTGTTAGTGGTTCTTCTAATGGTAGCTGATGTCCTCGTCAAGGTGACTTTTCTCTCAATTTCAAACAACAAAAATCCCCTTATCTCTATCTCTAATCATTGTATGTTCATTCAATTGACTACAAATATATTGGATTTATAGATTAGCCAACCAGAAATTATAGAGTAACATAGGAGGAAGGCACATTGAACGAGAAGAAGGTTCGTGAATGGTGAACCCTAGTTTACCTCCTATGAAATACAATGTCCTTAATCTTGGTTTTATAAGTGTTGTTCGATAATCATTGACAATTTGAATTAGTTGAAATGGAATAAATTCATACTGCAACATCTTAGTGTTACTTTACTGTTGTTTATATTGTTGTCATTTTAATTTATGGTGCCTTTTAGTTTTTGTGATTTGTTGTTTTACTCCTTCAACCAAATCAGTTAAAGCTTGCAATTTCTTTGTCCTCTTTGTTGTAACTGATGCTCTGCTTGTGGCGTGCGTCATGCTCATTCTTTGTGTTGATTGCAAGAGTTCTTCATATTCACTGTCTATAACACTTTGAATCACATTGATGAGTTAAAGGTGAGGTCACTATTTGGTTCAGAATAAGGATTTTTCAATTTTGTTTTATTTATGCCTTTGAAATTAGAAGTGCGAGTGTTGTCTAGTTTGGAGCGAGCCATCCTAAAGAAGCTTAGGCCCTTTTACATTCAACATCAATTTAAACTACTTGTTCCTATGCATTAATTTGGTCCTTACATTCATGCCTAAACTTTGCTATTGCTTCATGTTTAGGTGAAGTAATTTCAAAAAAAAAAAATGTTGTATGAATATGGAACTGATTGCTTGGAGATTCATGTTGGTGTTGTCCAACACAATGAATGGGTCATAATTATCGATGATTTGGTGGCTACAGGTGAAACTCTGTCAGCAGCAATTAGACTTCTAGGTGATCTGCGCATGCAGGCTTTATTGTTGAGATAAATTTGTTCTATATTCCTTTTTCGAGAAAAATTCTCTTCTAAAGTGAATTTGTTTCTGTGGTGAGCAAGTAAAGATGTATTCAGCCTTAATTTCTATGAGTTAAGATCATCATGCATTTTAAATTAAGGGTTGATACATACATGCTCACTTTGTGTTTGGGATAACTACAAAAATTATAAATGATTGCTCACTTTGTGTTTGGGATAACTACAAAAATTATAAATGATTGCTCACTTTGTGTTTGGGTTGATACATGCTTCCATCCTCATTCAATCCATTCACATTAGAATTTCTTGCTTTCAACCTTTGATTTTGCATTAGTGCAGATGCACTTTATTAGTTCTCATTGCACTCCATACTTTTGTTTTCTCTAGTCTCGACTCAGATGTGAATTAAAGGTTTTGGATACCCCCAGCAGTATAAAATTGACCTTAGGGAATGGAACATTGTACAGTAGTGAGTAGACTGAACCTGTGAAATAAATGAGATGTAGGAGGATATCGTGGATAATCTCTTGAACTTTGGGACAACAAATTGCTGTCATTTCTTTAATCCGGTGTTCTTTAAGCCTATTTTCATCTATTACAATTGGTGTTCTATCAATAATCTTTTATCTTCTCTGTGTGTCTAAAGCATATAAGCACCCAAGCTAGCAGGACTACATTTATGGACTTTAAAGTCATTGACAAGCATATAAGCGATCCCTTACACTATTTTTTGTTTTTGTTGTTATCTCCCTATTTTGTTGTTGTGTCCTGTGCATGTGCTATGTGATGTGTGTTCTAGCTGTGTGTGCCAAAAGGGTGATAAATGAGTCATGCAAATTAAAAACAGACCTGGAAAATGCTAAAATATTTATACTTCTGTAATTATTAAGTAAACACTTATGCCATTGCTTGTATTTGATGCTTCTTGCTAATACTTATTTTGTATTGACGTAAGCTACATTTTGAAAAACACTTGTTGAATTGTGAAGTCATTTTCTTCATTGGAAACTAGGTACAATATCCTTGGATAGATCACTAAATGAAAGGGAGAGAGAGTAAAAAGTTAAATCATCATTTAAGGAAAGCTAACCAAGCACTCATGTATAACTTAGAAAATTTGATCAATGACCTTCTCATGGATGTACTTACAAATCTTATGCAGATTTATTTGCATCCCATGGTTCGTGATGCACATGGACGCAAGATGTCCAAGTCCTTAGGGAATGTTATTTATCCCATTGAAGTGATAAATGGGATATCACTTGAAGGTCTACATAAGAGGTTAGAGGCTGGTAGCCTGGACCCCAAAGAACTAGCCACTGCTATAGAGGGTCAGAAGAAGGACTTTCCAAATGGTATTGATGAATGTGGTGCTGATACTCTCCGTTTTGCACTGGTTTCATACACAGCTCAGGTGTCAATCTCTTTTCAATGTTTTATATGGCTAATTTTTTCACCAAGTATGTCAACTATTGTGATTTAATTGTGTTGTTTTCCTTCATTTCAGTCTGACAAAATTAACCTAGATATTCAAAGGGTGGTTCGGTATCGCCAATGGTGTAATAAACTGTGGAATTCAGTATGATTTGCTATGAGCAAGCTTGGGTATGATTATATCCCTTCTGCTAATTTGATTCCAGATGTTCTCCCATTTAGCTGCAACTGGATACTCTCAGTGTTAAATAAAACCATATCCAAAATAGTGAAGTCAATAGAATCATTTGAATTCTCACAAGCTACCACTGTTGTGTATTCTTGGTGGCAGTATTAATTGTGTGATGTATTCGTCGAAATGAGTAAGCCTTACTTTACTGATAATGGCCTTCGATTGCTTCATCCCTTCATGCATTTTTGTCACGGAAGAATTATGGCAGCACTTTCCTTCAACCAAAGAATGTGAGAGAGCAAAATCTATCATGATATGTGATTATCCATCAATTGTAGAGGTTAGTTTTGCTCTTCAAAATATTATAATATTCAGGCCTTTTGTCTGTTGACAGTGTTCGGACATAAGCCCAGTCCTTCTAAAAAGGATTTCTCAATGCAAACCAACCTTCACGTCAACATCCCACAATAACCCAACACAAATCTCCTTCTAAAATACATTTATTTACAAGATATTTAGTAGCAGATTTCAAATTATGATTGAAGATTTTTTTTTTATTTTTTTAGTAATAAATTTTATTTTGAGATTTAAAAAAAAATTATTATTTTTAAACACAAATCTTAAAAATTCTTTTACGATAATTTATTTTCCATGTTGGAAACTGTACACCTCATTTATTGAAAGATCTATAAAATTAAATTTTAAACTCTAGATTTTTACTCAAAGATCTTGAGAAGCTCTTAATCACTTAAAAAAAACAAAGAAAAAAAAAGAGAAAGGGCAAATGAAAAAAAAAATCTCATCCATCCATATAAACGATCAAGTGCGATGTCGATCTTTGCCAGAATCAAAGCAGACAACTCCGAAATCCTATTTCCGCCACCACCGCCACCCCACCACCACAAATCACCTCATCAACGCTAATATTCTTCACCGTGGCGGTGGTCGTGTTCTGCTTAGTGGGTTTCAGCATTATCTTCATCTGCAGGTGCTGTTTAGTGAACATAAGCTCCGCCACCCTCGTTCGTCTTTCTGCTAACACTTCTCCCTTCAGAGACCTCGAACCTTCAATGCTGGAAGCGTTCCCCAAGTTCCTCTACGCCACCGTGAAGGATCTCCGCAAAGAGAAGAATAAGTATTCATTAGAATGTGCCATTTGCTTGTTGGAGTTTGATTCCGACAGCATGCTGAGGCTCTTAACCGTTTGTTACCATGTTTTCCACCAAGAGTGCATCGATTTGTGGCTAAGTTCACACAAGACTTGCCCCATTTGTCGAACCGATCTTGATCAGTCACCAATAATAAACAAAACACAAAAATCTACTATTTGTTGTGAACAGAATCAAGGCCTGCGAGAAAGTGACTTCAGAGCATTCTGGTTGGACAGGAATGAGAGGATTCTTGATTGCTTGCTTTCTGAATCATCTTCCATTATGTGCCTTCAGGTAGCAATTTATCTCCTTTCTCTTTGGTTGGCATTGTCTCTTGTGAAAAAGAAAAAACATTTTTCTTTGGTTGTGAATGATGTTTTTCCTTACCAGCTCTCATGCACTTTATGCTATGATGTTTATTTCATGTGTAGGAGTTTTGGGTTGGAAATGAAGAACTTGTTAACATGTATGGGGAGAGACTTGGGGATGCTGGCTACAATCTCTTCAAGCTCTCTCGAACCAACAATCGTGGAGATGGTAAGTGTTTGAAAATGCCCAATTATATACTGATAGGTTTGTATTTTGGGACCATAAATTAATTAATAATATCCATATTATACACTGCATGAGCTCTTCTCGTGAACCTTTAGAGAGTTGTCCACAAGGAAAAGAGACAAAAGAAAAAGAGAAGCCTGTTGGTTTGTGGTCAATTATTAAAGACAATATTTGGAAGGATCTTTTTGGAGTTTGTCTCCCTGTTTATTTTAACGAACCACTGTCTTCATTGCAAAAGTGTTTTGAAGACCTAGAGTATTCATACCTGGTTGATAGATCATTGGAGTGGGGAAAATAGGTTAGGTCCTAGGTTGTGCTTTCTTTTGTCACAAAACAGTTTTAAAAGCATGATCTCCTAGATTCATTTTATCAAGGTAGATAATATGCTTGGTTAAATTTTAGGAAATTGTTGCTTATAAAGATTTCAACATTTCAATAGCTTGATAGTTTGCACTTGATCGACATGTTGTAAACTAGTATAATCAGAATTCATCCTATCTAGTATGTAGGCTTATTGAATCTGTCTTCACTTCTGTTTTAAAGTTAGTCTCTCTCTCACTCAATTTCCTTGCATTTACAAATAAATTTTCTATTATACAACTGCTGTCTGGCTATTCCACTTCTTGACTTATGCCTCAGACTAAAAAGACTTTTTTGTTCTGTATTTCTTGTTAGTTTTGACTGCCCATAAAAACTGAAGTTTTTATAGGATAAATATGTTGGTCTATAGATTCAAAATTGTTCTCAGCTACTGTACAACCAAAACATTAGGATTAATGAGTTGGTTTAGAATTTTCCTGGGTAAATTAAGGGTATAGCTTTGTTAATTATGGCCTATGAGTTATGGTGGATGGGATAGGTAATGGCAGGAGTGGTTTAAGTTAGCTACTTGGCCTTGATCAGTGTCTTCCAAATTACGATTTTTGGCTTGATGGGGTTTATGAATAAAATGAAGCTCAATTAATGATATAAAAGGTATTTTGAATATTACAATTAGGCCTGTAATCATAACTCATAAATAAACAATAATGCTTGGACAATTGGATCTTTAAATTTCACAATGCCAATGCATCCTGCTTCACACTTGTGTTAATGTTACTTACTATTGGATGTCTTTCTACTTTAAATTAGTTCAAGCAAGTAGAATAGGCTTATAAGAAGCAAAATATAGTTTTCTCTCTTTAATGGTTAATGCAACCTAATCATTTTGTTTTTATTTTATTTTATTTTCTCCTTCCCCCTAATTAAGTATTTCTGTTAGAAATATCTAAACTTTTTATCTAATAATAATTCCATATCTTTTTTTTTCTTATACAAAGCATTGACCCACTTTTCCTAATTACCACCTTTCCTTTTAAGTACTTGTTTGTTTCCCTGCCATTTTCTTTCCTTGTTTGTGTCTATGTATGAAATTTTGTCCCTCTCAATTCACGACTTAGATCAAGACAATCAAAAGGCATGTTTGGACATCCAGAGACAGGTAAATATTAGCAAATAAACATCATTTTTGTTGCTATCTAAGAATCAACTTTAAAAGAGTTTTTATTACCATTATGTATTGTTTGATTGTTGAACTGGAGGAGTGTTCTTGGTTTCTTTAAATTAAATTATTACTTTTGGGATTTTGATTAAGAAAATATTCAAATGTTTCATCTTTTTATTTGAATATGATGGACAATGTCTGTGTCTGTTGTGCACAAAAATGGAATTGATCAAAGCATGAGAACAATTGTGAATTTTTTTTCAATGATCTATGTTGGAGGCAACTGAGTGAGATACCTTAGCCAACTCAAACATAATCTACTTTACAGGTTTGAGTAAACATGCAAAACTTAACCCTCACTCTTGTGTTGAACACCCTGAACTGTGTGTTTTCACTTAAGCTGCCTAAGATTTTTTTTAATGTCGTAAATATTTTCTTGAGTATTGCATGAGTGCCTCATCCATGAATGTAAATTATTTGTCTAGCTGAAGTCCTTAACAATTATTTGTTGTTTGCAGTAAGTTCATCAAATACTTACACTAAGACATTTACTGGGATTGATGGAGCTGGAAAGCGATTAGATGATGAAGTGAGTCCTGGGATATGCAAATTTATGTATCTGAAGTTAGCAAACCCAATTTCAGTTCTGATAGCTTTGAATTTCTCTCAACTTGTTTCATATTGAATGATAATGGCCTTTCATCAAAACAGGTCTTGCAAGTTGTTAAAAAGACAAAGAGCCTGAAAAGAATCTCCTTTCTAGCCCATTCTCTGGGAGGCTTGTTTGCTAGATATGCAATTGTTGTTCTTTATTCACCTAATACCTGTAGTAGGGACCAACCAGGTGATCTAGCAAACAACATGACAGAAAATTCCCAGGGAACAAGCCTTTGAAAAGGAGGGATGATTGCTGGGTTAGAGCCAATCAATTTTATAACTTTAGCAACACCGTATCTTGGCGTGAGAGGAAAGAAGCAGGTGTGATCCGGACAATATAATTTTTTTGCCATATATATTGATTTCTATTTGAAACATCTATATATCAGATTTGTTTTGTCTTTCTTTTTTAAAACTTGAAATTGTCTTGGTGCTGTATGTTGAAATTATGAGCTTAAGGATAGGTTGGTCTATCAAATCTAATATAATTTTTTAATAAATTTAAGTCTAACTTATTTATCTCTAAAAAAGAATCTAACATATTTACACAAATAATCTTTTAAAAAAACTTAAACTCAACCTTTTTATTAAACAAATTAGATTAGGACATGCTTTAGAAAGGTTAGGCCATAGACCCATATTTAAGATCCAGCCTATTTAATCGAAATCTAGGATACACTTTTGTTCTCTTCACGAGCAGCCAAGTCTCAATTTTTTAGTTTTTTCTTACAATAACATGACAAAAAAAAAACATTGATAATAATAATATATTCATGAAAAGTTTTCATTCAAATTAATTGATTACAATTTTGTAGAGAAAGACATGTGGTATTGCGTTTCACTATTCCTCAACACTTTTTAATTTTTTTTTTCTCTTTCTTCTGGCCCTTTTAATTTTATTGTATTAGGAAAGTTAGAGTTAGAGGTATCAGTTAACTCCCATTAATTGATATAAAATGTTAAGTATAAATAATTGAATAACTAGAATCACCTTTGCCCATATGACTAAAACGGCATAGATGTAACTCTTAGGATTTTTTTTTTTTTTTTGTGATTTTGACAAAATATTTGAAGAAAGAGGCTAACAAAATTTTATCCAATGAAATTAGATGTCAAAGGTAACTTCACTCTAGAGAAGAGAGTATGTATATCACTTATATTTATGTATCACCTATTTCTCATAAACTTACAAGAGAATTTATACACGAGTTTGTATATCACTTTTTACATGGGTGGCTTTGGCTTAGTTTAGTTTATTATCATCCATAAGCTTTCTTTGGTGTACTGCTCTGCTCTTCTTTTTGGTGTTGATTGATTTCCAGGAGAATAATTATGGGTTGTCATAAAATTTCCAGGAGAATAAAGGATCTGTTTGTATCCTAAAGCTGTCATGGCCTTACTAAATATCCTAAACATGCTCTAGGGATTGTTTAATCCCATATAAAGCTTTTTTCAACCTGTAAACAGAATTGGCTGTAATATCCTGGTAGAACCTCCATAGAGGTTTCCTCCTCATTCTTCACATCAAATTGTTGTAAATCCCAACCATAATTTGCAACAAGAGATTATATTATTCACTACTAGAAAAGGCGCATTCTACGACGGACGATCTACGTCGGTCGTTCGAAAACCGACGTTGTAGCATAACCGGTGGCAATTTTGTAATTTTTTTAACATTATTACAACAACGACGTCGGTTTATATCATGACCGTCATTGTCTTTCATTATTCAAAGTCGGTTTTGATGAAAACCGACTTTGATGCTTTTTAAAATTTAAAAACACATTCTCCCCTTTCTCTGCGCCCATTTCTCGCGCCCCTTTCTCTGCTCCCATTTCTCTCAAAAATCCCTAACCCTCTATTCTCCATTGAAGAGCTCCCTCGCGAAATTTTCCCATGGATTTATGTTCCGTTTTAAAATTAGATTTTCCCCAAAACTTATCAGTTGAACCCTAGTCTTGGTGTGATTTTATCTTCATTTCCCTTACCACTCTCCTAATCGTGTTCTCCATCTCAGGCACTCACGCAAGGTGTGACTCCGGCGTCACTGCGGCTCGGTCTCCGTCACAGGTACGATGTCCTCTGCTTCTTCTCCTTGTAAGTTCTCTCTCTCGCTCTGCATAAGTTTCTTCTGTTCTCGACTTCGAGAGGTGCTTGCCTTTGCTATGCACTCATTTTCGCGTGTTTCTTCTCCTTCTTGTTTTGTCCCTGCATAGTTTGTGGTTATGTAATGATGAGTGGTTAGGGATTTTGGGTTGCTATGCGTGTTGTTCTAGTTAGGGATTTTGGGTTTTTGTCCTATTTTACACGGTTTTGGGTTTTAAAAGTGGTAGCATAAGCCTTTTAGTTCCCTTTCTTAATGTAGACAGAGAAACAGAAAAAATCATTAACAACTAAGTTCCCTTTCTTAAAGTTTATTAATGTTTCTTTTCTTTTTCCAAGCTCCATGTCAGTGTTATCAATGGTGGAACATGGCGGAAGGCCGACAATATGAGGTTTGTTTTGAAGTTTTTCCTTAATTAACTTATGGACCCAGATGAACTTTTTATCTAAATTATTTTTTATCATTTCTGTTTAATGCTTTTTTTATGGATTCTAGTAGTGTCAATTGTGTGCCTTGTAAATCTTGTCGTATTTTGGCTGTTCAAAATTCAAATGTATTTTTGTAGTGTGATTCATTCCTAAATCGGCAGCAATTTTTATAGTAAAAGGTATTGGTGCAGTGATCTGTTATTGGGTCCACATAAAGGATAGGCAGGCAGTGATAGGTGATATCTTGTGGCACTATAATGAGAATTTTGTTGATGATGGGATTCAAATTGAGCCTTTCAACCTAGAGAAAGAAAGGGAAGAAGGTTATTTTGATGCTGCAGGAAATTTTGTTGAATATATAAAACAGAATGAGATTAAGGTGAGGGATTTTTTATATTGTTTTTCATTTTTGATTTGTGACTATTTCATTGGAGTTCTATTAATAATTAAGGAGCCTTACAGGATGCGTGGCTTGATAATGTTGAAGTTGATCCAAAATATGCTGCATTAAGCTCTGTAGCAACAAATGATGAAGATGAGGGGCCCCCAGACCTTTCTTCTAAAGATATTGGAATCATGAAGAGGCACATTGCAAATGTTCTTGAACCTGGGGAAACGGTAAGCCTATATTTTGTCATTATTAATTTTCTGATTTTGATGTCTTTGTTCTACTGAAGCATCATTGTAAAATACAATATATGTATTTGCCAACTCAATCCAGAGTAGAAGCAGCAGATCATCTATTTATTGAGGCAAACATTTATTTTCTTTATGGCTAAGCAGTTGGGACATTTCTTGTTGAGGAACTTTATATCCATATAATATATAGTAGTTAAAAATTTATACTCTTAATGTGTAAAGAATAAGTAATTTCGATGTTGTGATTTTTAAGTTGGAACAAGTAAATGCAGAAAATAAGAGAAGTGAAATTTTCTTCTAACTCCTTAGTTACCTATGCTATTTTACTTTTAACTTGAGTTGGTACTTGTTTAGTACCTCTCTCTGTCTCTCATTGTTAGTAGAGAAAAGCCTGATGATTCCCAATTCATTAACATATAATTCTTCCAATAGGTCTTGCAAGCCTTGAGAAGGTTAAAAGGTATCAGTGACAGAAAGGCAAAAATGATGTCTGCTGAGACTAAGGTTGTATTTGACCAGCTAACTGAGGATGCTATGAAGCTGATGGGAGAATGGCCAATACAGTTAAGTTATTCTCATTGGACCAAGCTTCACTCAATTTTTACTTGGACTTGTTGGTGCTGGTATTTGAGACTAAACTATCATATATGAAATATGTGGTACCTTTTAAAGTTTTTATTTTGCCATAACAATGAGTGGATACTCAAACACATCATAAGGTATCTCATAA
This sequence comes from Glycine tomentella, assembly GCA_007407185.1. NCBI lineage: Eukaryota > Viridiplantae > Streptophyta > Magnoliopsida > Fabales > Fabaceae > Glycine > Glycine tomentella. Next base: position 173,473 of record PYAF01000942.1, read on the forward strand.
TCAAGTCCTTTGATTATTACAGACATGCGATTAGTAATGTAGTAGGCCATGTCTCAACTACACTGTTTGATGTTATATCTTAGAAGTTTCTGTTGTCTAGATAAAGACATGTTCTTCTGCCAAACCCCTTTGATTATAAGTACATTTTTTGGAGTTTGTGACTTGTATACTCTGAAAAAATAACAGAAAAAGACTGGAAATTTGCAGGGTTGTTCTTTCCAACTTTTTTTACACAGTTGCTATCGGAATTTATAGAGAAATAAGTGGTGAAGTGGTAACAAATTGAGCTTAGGTTATGAAGATTTGCTTGATTTCTTATATTTTTATTGCTTTAACTCAGTTAATTAATCAGATTTTGTGGAGAAGAAATTGAAATGGTTGTCCTATTTGAACGGCCCAACTCAGGAAAGGTAAAATGTTTTTTCTATCATGTAATAATCAGTTCCTCCTTCAGCCTTCACCCTACTCTTAAAATGCATTTGTTTATTTTCAATGGAATTAAAACTTCACAGTTTGTGATTCTAGACTTTTTACCTTAATGAAATTGGAGAAAAAAATTATATTCGTATCTTTTGAGGTTTAGCTGCCAATTGTTTTTCTTTCCTAGCACCAAGAATGGCACCTGTATATTAATAGGTTAGGCACTAGATTTCACTTTAACAATTTATTTATTCATGTCCAGATTAAGAAAGGAAGAGGTTTATACATGCCCGAAAGATGGAGTCAATGAGGTAAGCGGTTGATTATTGTGACTGTTATGTTCCTACTATTGCATTGGCAATGTCTCCTTAATTAAACAATGGATAAGAAGACCTCCAAGGTAAGATTCAGATTTTGATCTCAATAAATAACTTCCAATCGTTCTCTTTCATGTTGTTTTACCCCTACAATCTACTGCTCTGCTAGCAAATCTGAGGGCAAGTTTTTAAACAAGCATTTCATCATTTTAAATTATTAAAATATAACTTATAACTCAAGGCCAAATGTGTTACTATTACTACCTACTTTTGCCATGTTAAATAACAATGACATAATGTTAAGTAACTTGTATTTTCTTTCAGGATCATGTGTGTGGTAGTGCACATTGTGCCAATTGTCCCGACGACCATAAGTGACTACCTGGTCACAAATTTTTACTTGAAAGCCTGAAAAGAAAAATCCTGGATTTACTCCAAAGGATTGGGTCAAGTTTCTTGCATCTGCAATGGTTGGGCTGGTTAGTTTTTCAATTACACAAGTTTGAGTTTTTCTACCATAGTGTTCTTGTTCTTTGCCATCTTGTACTAATGCATTTAATATGTTTTACTTCACAGGTTGCTGTAGCTAGTTCTCTTCATGTGGATACAGTTGATTTGAGGGTCATTGGTGTCGTTCTCTCTACCGTACTTGGATATTTGGCCAAGACAAACTTCGCGTAAGCATGTTAACTGCTTCTTTTCCTTGGAAATATGTGCTTTGCATCTATCAATTTAAGTTTGCACCTTCTTTTCAATATAAATAGTCAAAGTATCTACATATATATATCATTGGATGTAATCCATGATCACTCTCTATATTAATAGCATTCATTTATACATCTTGTGCTTTCTAACTACTTTTGTCTTAATAAAATTCTTTTTTTTTTCCATTTTCAAATAAATAAATAAAACTGTGTCATATGAGTGGTGGTAACAATTTTATAAAATATTTATAATGCATTTAATATGTTTTACTTCACAATCCAGTTTTACTTTGAATCAAAATATATTCTTCTACTGAGTTCTACATTTTAATGTTGCTCATCAAGCTTAGAAGTTAGAATCCCGAGGTGAAACAATAATCCAAAGCTTGTGGCATATGAGTGGGCTGAGATGGATCAAAATTATTGATTTCTTTTTAAAGAATAAAAACAATTGTTTAAGTTGCCAGACATTAACAATTTAACTATTTTTTTCAAACATAATCACAAATCACAAATTAAAAATGGCAAAGCATTTATAAGACATTTGTACTAAAACTGGTCCTTCTAAAAGCGGTGGTAACAATTTTATAATATTAAATATCAATGGTAGTAATTGATATGTTGATTCAAAGTTTACTTAAAGTTACAAATATATTTTGCATTCTGGCCATTATATTAGGTTAATGCATCAAATACTATAAAGACAGTATTCCTATTCTATGGAGAGGGGGCAGGATTCTTTTTTTTTTTCCCCAACTATAAATATTGAATTGTGATTTTTCAGGGGTATTTTAGAGAGAATAATATTCCTTAATTTTGGAACAATGAAATATAAGTGCTAAGGCTATACTATACACGTTAAAATCACTTTTTAAAAAATAACTGACTTTGAAGCCTGCCTTTCGAAGTCGGTTTTTTAAAAAACTGTCCTTAAATTTGTTAAAATTACTTTTTTTTTAAAATATATGACTTTCAAAGTCAGTTATTTTAAATAACCGACTTTGAATGAGTATCTACAAAGTCAGTTATTTAAAATAACCGACTTTGAATATTTACGAAAACCATTTTTTAAGTCGATTATTTTAAATAACTGACTTTGAATAGTTATCTTCAAAGTCGGTTATTTAAAAGAACCGACTTTGAATTCACCAAAGACATTTTTAAAGTCGGTTATTTTAAATAACTGACTTTGAATAGCTATATGCAAAGTCGGTTATTTAAAATAACCGTCTTTGATTGTATAAATTATTAAAAAAAATTATTTAAATAAAAAATTCTTTCTAAGACGGGTTTTAAGCAACCGACGTTGTAGACAATAATATACCACGACGTGTACTTACAAAGTCAGTTGGAAAATCGACTTTGTATGCCTAAAATAACCGACCTTGAATATACCGTGTGTAGTAGTGATCATCCAAACTGTATTCATCTTTGCAACTGTAGAAAAGGTCTCTGAGTAATCTCTCTCATATGTCTAAGTGAAACCCAGGGCAACCAGCACTACCTTATACCTCTCAATCGACTTATCTGCCTTATATTTTAATGTATATGCACATTTAGACCTAACTGCCTTCTTTCCTTCTGGCTAAGAAACCAGCTCCCATGTTTTATTCTTCTTCAATGCCTCCATGGCTTGCTTCCAATTTTTATCAGATAATGTCTCAAAATCATTAGTGGGAAGTGCGATAGAGTTTGGGTTTGCATGAAAAGTTTTATGGGTTAGAGAAAATTTGGGAAATGAGAGGTAGTTTGAGAAGGGATAAAGTGTTGTGTGTACCACTAATGTTGTTCCTAACTAAGGCAGCCATAGATCCATAGCTGATCAATTATCATCCCTGAGTCCCCTTTCAAGTTTGGATTAACTACATGATGAAATCTGTTTGAAGAAAATGTAAATTAGGGTGGATGGTTTTTTAAACAAAATAAGTACTTATATGATTTTTTGATATGTTTGTCTAAACTGTTTTTATTTAAAATAAGTTGTTGTTTTTTTATTTTTTTAAGAAGCTAATTCTATCCATTTCTTAAAAAAGAATTAATATAAAAAGTATTTATTTTAAAATATTTTTTTTTAAGTTTAAACAAAATGATGCAAGATTATATAACTCAAATTTAAGGTTGATAAAGAAAGGTGGCTTTGCTCCTAATATTCAGGTCCTTAACAGCTACCTTTTGTTTTAGTGACCTAATAACAACGCAATCTCATACTCCCAATTCAATATTTTTTATACTTCTTATCTGATGCTTTTAGTTGTGTTAGGAATTATTCTTATAATTAAATGTCTACATCAATGGATTTTTGCATATATCATCTCTCAATGACATGTATAAGTGGTTACAGGATTACATAACAAGCTTGCAGCAATACAATGGAAAACTGCATTCAGAGCTTACTACAGTTAAAAATGAACTCAAGTGTGTAGAGAAAGAGAAAGCTATTGTACTGGAGTCCCTTACCATGTTAAAGGGTCAGCTTACTTTGTCCATGGTAAGTTTGCTCCCCTGTAGTGTGAACTGTTTCAATTCAGATTCAAGTAGTCATTGAGTAAGAGAGAAAGAAATGCTTGGAATCTTTGTAGATACCTACTACTGTTATAAGCATAGGAATATGTTTAGTGCACTGATTTTTTAATGAGGATAAATTATTAAAAAGAATTTTATGACTAATTTAATCTTGATTTTGGCTAATGGGGATGTTAGATGAAGATGATACTTCTAGAATACATTGAATGCAGTAGATTTTTGTAAAATGTTTTTAATGACTTGACTATGTCTTCATTCTTGGCCTATATTAAGTATATCTTCAGATGAGGCTATTTTAATTTTCTATTCCTAGAGTTGCAATTAACATTAAAAATAGAAATCAAATATGTCCAAAGCCATTAGGTGATGTGAGTAATTCCAATAGAAATTGTTAAATGCTTTTAATATATGATATGGTTTTAATGGTTATATGTTATGCACTCGTAGGTGTAAAATAATTTTAAAAAATTTATAAACAAAGACGATTATTAACAAAAAATCGTGTTCGTAAATGTTGAGATTTGAAAAAAAAAAGAAAAAAAGATACTTACAAACTAAGACGGTTATTAAGGAAAACCGTCATCGTATGTTGACATACAATGACGGTTTTCCTTAAAAACCGTCATCGTTTGTATTTTATTTAAAAAAAATAAATAAAAAATTAGAAACAATGACGGTTCAACAATCGTCATCGTTTGTCATCGAAAATATCCCATTTTCAACGACACACACAACAGTGACGGTTCAACAACCGTTATCGTAAGGCCAAAATAACCGTCATCGTTGGCCGTATGTGTAGTAGTGATGGCTTGGACCAGAAAAACCTCCATCTAGTTAGCATAATTTTAAATTCTTGTATGATTTTGACAATTTAATACAATCATTTGTTTAATCAAATACGGTAGACCTTTTTGTCTTTTGTGTGTAGTATACCACTGCACTGGGTATCTAAATTCAATGTCCGTGAATGAATCACCTCACTAATCAAATGAAAATGAGGTGCGTAACAAAAACCTAAAACTCACCATCAATCATTTTACACCATACCCAATTTGAAATTAAGAAAAATAAATAATAGATGAAAGTAAGTGATGCTATGGATAGAATGGATATAAATGAAGCATAAAGCTACAAGAGATATTATAGTTATGACAAACCCACATCAGATAAGAAGGAAATATATTTTGTTGATGTGAAAATTCTGTTTGTACGTAAAGGGTATAAAAATTTATCAACAAACTGTAAACACAAATGGTAATAGTATGTGTTTTTTAATTAAGTGATTGAGTATTTTAATTGAATATTGAGATTTCAATATTTTTTAGTACATTCAGTCTCCAAAAAAAGTTAATCATTATTTATGACAGAGATAATTTTATATCAATATGAAGCTCAAAGAAAGAAAAAAAGGTATAAGATTTTAATACAGATAAGATCAAATTCAAAAAATACGAAAGCTACTCTCTCAGAAAGTAGTGTATAGTGTGGCTGTGGCACTACAGTAATATAGAGGCACCGATTTAAATTTTTAGAAATGAAACAAGTGTTGGAATTTTGGAGTGTGATTGCAATTGGACCGTGTGACTTGTGAGGTCCCATTTTCTGAAGTGTGAATAGAGAACTAAATTGGTGGAGTGGAGACAATCTCTTTCTTTCTTTCTTTTTTCTTATATGTAGGAGTGGAGGCAATTTCAAGCTTTGGAGCAACGCAAAAATCATTAGATATGAATGATCGATCGTGGGCGTGGGACAGTGTGTGTAATGGTTATAAAAATCATCATTATTCACTCATTCAGTATATGAAAGAGACGTAATAGGTAATGTAATTATGTAACTTAACAAAAGGGATAGAAAATCCGTTAAAAAAAATAAAATGATGTGTGGGGGAAAAAGAGTAAATTATTGAGCAAGTATATAAATAGGGTAAGTATATTTATATATTTATTTTATTTTATCTTCTTTCTATCTATTTTTTATCTCTTTCTTTCTAATATTGAGATAAACACTATATAGTAATGATTCCTACAAGAGAAGAGGATGCAGACGCAAGTGCTGAGCTTAAACAATTAAGCACTAAAGTTTTATCAGTCAAAGGCGGGGAGTGGTGGGCCTAGCTATATTCACCCACATTTGACTTGTGCAACATGATTATTTACACGGAACATATATTTATACTTGCACAAAAATCATAATTAGTAATAAGCCACTTAGCTAATCTTAATCATAAAAATATACACTAGCAAAAGAATTTTATTACATCAAAAATAATTTTTTTTTATTTCATTATGGAACACGGTTATCCTACTAAATAAACCGGTCATCAACATATAATCTTAACGGAATCATAAATCATTACATCAATTCTAAGAATGAATTTCATTAATTACTTTTATAATGTATAAAGAATTCTTTGTAGCTTAAAAGCTTTAGCTCACGTGAAACGAAACTCTTTTCAATCATAAACAACTTGAATGTGACCGTACCTCAAAAGTTCAACTTTCAATTTAATTTAATATTGTCAACCTCTTTCCTTAGCAAGTCTTTCACCTAAAAAATGTATATCAACTGGTATGTTTTTAGTTGTTTTATTCAACATTTATTGCCCGCTGATATTAAGTTAATTAATATTGAATGAAAGCACGCTATTCAATATAAAAATTAATTAGCTTTATAATTAATAGAAAAAAGAAAAGTTACAAAAGTTGGGTAAGGTGGCACAAAGGCTTGTGTTTGATAGACTTCGCAAGGTTTTTCATTCGCATTAGGGATATAAAAAAGATTCGCGTTCATGAATATCCATGTATAAAATCCACAATGGATATAAAAACAAGTAGAGTTGATGGATATTGTAGTACTTGCACCCATGGGTACATGCTATTCGTAGAAATACCAAATTAACTTTTCTCTCACAAATATATATATATATATATATATATATATGAGAGAGAGAGATTAGTTTGGTATATATAACCGTTTGATAGACTTCACAAGGTTTTTCATTCGCACTAGGGATATCAAAAAGATTCGCGTTCATGAATATCCATGTATAAAATCCACAATGGATATAAAAACAAGTAGAGTTGATGGATATTGTAGTACTTACACCCGTGGGTACATGCTATTCGTAGAAATACAAAACTAACTTTTCTGTCACAAATATATATATATATATATATATATATATATATATATATGAGAGAGATTAGTTTGGTATATATAACCATAAGTTAGAAAGAAAAAAAAAAAAAAAACTAATCTATTTACTCTACACTTTGCTCCTCTCATTCAAATAGCCATTCACTCACTCACACTCACGTGACACTCTCCCTCACGAGTCACAAACTCACGACCTAGGCCACCTTGACTCCCTGATCCATCCCTCAACGACGCTCTCCCTACTCTTCTTCCCTCACTTATCACACACCTCACCCTCCCTCATTTGCGTCACCGCACCGTACTGGTGTTGAATTATTTTTGTAGAAAATATTTATGAGAGGAAGAGATGTCGAGAATTATTTTTATGGAATGAGTTGCTACTGCAGAGCTCAAGAATGTATTAGAAGAAAGGATTAGAAGTTATTGTTCATGTAGTTGTTGGTAGTTACAAATATTAGGATCTCATGGCTGTTTATACTAGTCCATGGATGCATCTAGATTTATTTAGAAAATAGATAACCTAGAATCTTCTACTCTAGTGGCTCATTATCATATTCTAGAATCATCAAGTATATGAGAAATATAGAGTTCTCTAGAATCATCAAGTGTAGGAAAATATAGATTTCTCTAGAATATCCAAGAAGTAGGCTTCTCTAGAATATTCATGAGAGATGTAAGTAAATATATTAATTCCAACACTCCTCCTTAATGCATTTGCTTGATGACTCCGATGTGTTCTCGTAGATTGCAGAATCTCTGTCTTGGAAGTGGCTTGGTAAAGATATCTGCTAATTGGTCTTCTGACTTGCAATGTGTAACATCCCCAAAATTCTAAAAATGTGATGATAATTGGATACAAGTATGTTTAGAGAAAAATAACTATATCACTCTCTCCATGAAGTAGAAATTACTAGAAAACCTTTAAGATAAAAATTTCAAAAATGCCCTTGGACATTTTTGAAAATGACCAAAATACCCTTAGGTTGAATGGCATAATTACCAAAATGCCCCTAGGCCAAAAAAATGCTCAAATAACTTTAGAAACTTGATGAAATTATAGAATACACTTAGCCGACTAAGTATCAACAAATTTTGTGACACAAAACTGTAGAATAAAATTTCTACAAATTTTATAAGATGACAACTTTGATGTTTTATTCAAGAAAACTCAAGTATCAGAATAAATATGGAAAAATGATACATAAAATCTATAGAATTTTCTCTTAATTATAGGATGAATAGACCTATTTAATAAAATGGTTTAATAATTTTGATGGTTAGAAGAAGTATAGACCAATCAAAATCAAGATAAAGATGTAGTCTAGAATGAAAGGTTTATGTATTGCCCTGTACAAGATTGCTTAGGATTAATTTAAACTATCATTGAGATAAATTCTTAGGAACATCTAGAGATCTATTATTCCCAATTATCCTTAGATAAAAGAATTCAAATTAAATTGGATTTCTTTTTAAAGAAAATACCATATTGAAACTAGATTTTTATTCATCATAAAAAATGACCACATGTGGCATGAAAGGAAGAAAAATTGGTATTCCTTCCCT
>PYAF01000942.1:188125-200412 GCA_007407185.1 Glycine tomentella
GATATGTACAGAACTATGATATGATATGAGATGTGACGTTCCCCTGAGTACAAATGTTGTATATTTGATTATCTGCCTGTATGTTTAAATTATCTGTCTTTATGATGATGATATGAGAACTGGATCAGCAGGGGCGTGAAAAATGATCTTGTGTGTGTAGTTGTCTGATGTTTTAGTTATTCCATACATAATGTATCAATAAATGCGATTCTGTGCTTCCGCTGAAAGTTTATTTTACGTTTATACGTTATATCTGATATTATTAATGGTAACACGTCGGAGGCCTATGGGGTGTTATAATAGTCATTCTCATGAGCTTCCTGAATGAAATGGTACTTAATTTTAATGTGCTTTGACCTTTCATTACTCACTTGATTTTTGGTGATATCAATGGCAACGGTGTTGTCGCAGAATAGGACAGTTCCTCCTTGTTGATGTTCACCAATATCTTCAAGAATTCTTTGCATCCACATATCTTGACAAGTTGTCTTTGCTGCTGCAATGTATTCCGCTTCTGCAGTGGATAAGGATACCGTCTTTTGCTTCTTTGATATCCATGCACATATGCTTGATCCGAACATAAATGCATAGCCTGTAGTACTCTTTGAGTCTTCTACACATCCACCAAGATCACTATCCGAGTAAGCAATTAAATTTGAAGCTGCTCCGCCTTTGTAGAATATACCATAATCTCACGTACCTTGCAAGTATCTTAACACTCTCTTCGCAACACCAAAGTGTATCTGACTTGGCTGGTGTGAAAATCTTAAGAGTAGACTTGTAGCGAACATGATGTCCGATCTTGTATTGGTTAAGTACATCAGACTTCCAACCAAGCTTTTGTAGAGAGTGCTATCCACTTTCTTCGCTCCATCATTTAGCTTCAATTTCTCATTCGTGTCTAAGGGTGTGGATACTGGATTGCAATTCGACATGTTGAACTTCTCAAGTATGCTTTTTGTGTACTTTTGTTGAGAGATGAATATTCCTTCAGCTCCTTGAGAAACTTCAATGCCCAAGAAATAGTGTAGAAGTCCCAAGTCCGTCATCTCATACGTCTTCATCATATCTTCTTTGAAATTCTTCATCATTCTTCCATTGCTGCCTGTGAAGATCAAATTATCAACATAGAGAGAGCAAATAAGGATATTACCTTCATCTTTCTTCACATATAATGTAGCTTCGCTCTTGCTTTTAGGAAATCCATTTTTGAGGAAATAGTTGTGAATCTCCTTGTACCAAGCTCTTGGAGCTTGCTTTAGCCCATAAAGAGCTTTCTTCAGCCTGTAGACTTTGTTTTCTCCCCTTTTCACCAAAAACCCTTATGGTTGCTCGACATAGATTTCTTCTTCTAGCTTTCCATTCAGGAATGCCAACTTGACATCAAATTGATAGATTCTCCATTGCTTCTGCGCTGCAAGAGAAATTATGGTTCTTATGGTTTCCATCCTTGCGACGGGAGAGAATGTCTCAAAGAAATCAATCCCAGGTTTTTGAGTGAACCCTTTTGCAACAAGTCTCGCTTTGTGCTTCTGGACTTTGCCGTCTGGATTGATTTTTGTTTTGTAGATCCACTTCAGGCCAACAATCTTCCTTCCTTGTGGTTGATTGACCAACTCCCAAGTATCATTTTTTTCGATCATATGTATTTCCTCCTTCATTGTTTGTCTCCAAACATCATATTTTGCTGCTTCTTCAAATGTTGAAGGCTCAACAACTATGAAGTTGCAATTTTCGTAGATGTCACTTAACCTTCTTGTTCTCAATGGAGGAGAATCTCCATCATCACTTGAGTCTTGATCTCCCACTTGTTATGGCTCTTCCTCATTTATGGGTGGAAGTCTTGATTGAGTGACTTGAATATCATCAACTTGTCTTTCCTTCCAATCCCATACTGCATTTTCATGGAAGATAACATCTCTACTAACAACCAGTCTATATGCTTTCGTGTCAAAATTGTATCCAATGAATATGCATTTCTCACTTTTATCATCTAACTTAGTCCTCTTTTGAGAAGGAACATGAGCATAACAAATGCAACCAAAAATTCTTAAATGACTTACAAATGGCTTTCTTCCGATCCATGCTTCATATGGTGTCATGTTCTTCATTGCTTTTGTGGGGCATCTATTTAAGATGTAGACCGTCGTATTAACAGCTTCTGCCCAGAACTTCTTTGGCAAGTCCTTCTCTTTTAGCATAGCTCGAGCAATCTCCACAATAGTCCGATGCTTTCTTTCAGCAACTTCATTTTGCTGAGGAGTATAGCTGGCTGTGAGTTCTTTTTGAATCCCTTCATTTTTGCAGTATTCTTCAAATTCTTGTGAGGTGTATTCACCTCCATGGTCACTTCTTATCCTCTTTATTTTGCAATCAATTTGCATGTCAACAAGGGTTTTAAATGCCTTGAAGATTGTCAAGACATCTAATTTTTCTTTCAGAAAATAAACCCAAGTCATTTGTGAATAATCATCAATAAAGAGTAAGAAGTACCTTTGTTGCCCCAATGAAGGCGTCTTCATAGGTCCGCATAAGTCGGTGTGAATAAGCTCCAATGGTGCACGAGTTCTCCTCGATCTTCCTTTGGGGAATGGCTCTCGATGTTGCTTGCCCATTAATTCAAGTTGCTTCGAATTTCTGGAAGACCATTCACCATGTTCTTTTGCTTGAGAAGTTTTAGCCCGTTGAAGTTGAGATGGCAAAATCTTTTATGCCAAGTCCATGACTCATCAGTAGCTTCAGCTCTTAATGCTTGATATTGTAGCTTCAGAGAGAAAATTCTATTTCTCTCCATTGTTACTTCAACAATTGGATGCTCAGGCTTCTTGGAGTCATAAATCCTGCAGTGATTGTCTTGGAAGATGACATTATAGCCTTTCTCCATCAGCTGACCAACACTTAATAAACTATGTTCCAAGTCAGGAACTAGGAGTACATCATGGATGTATTTGGCTCCCTTCTTTGTAGCCACTGCAATTGTCCCTTTTCCTTTTGCCTCCACAACAGCTCCATTTCCCATAGTTACTTTAGATTTGACTGTTGTGTCTAGATTTAGGAAAGCTTTTTCATTTCCAGACATATGGTTAGTGCACCCACTATCAATGTACCACATGTCATGTTTAGCATGAGTGGCTAAGAGGGATGCATAAAATAAAATTTCTTCTTCCTTTTCTTCAGAAAAATTGGCTTGCTCCTTACTTTTATTTTTAAATCTGCAATTCTTCTCAATATGATTGAATTTATTGCAGTAGTTGCATTTAGGCTTTCCTTTATGCCAACAATCTTCAGTTGAGTGATTATTTCTATTGCATATCTTGCAAGATGGTTTAGAATTTATACCTCTTTCATTTGAGTACTCCTTCTTTGTCTGCCGGTCTTGCTTTCCTTGAACTTGTTGTTTGTGTTCTCCCTTCTTCACAAATTTATGATCTTTCTCCTTGGCTTTGGACTGAAAAGCATTCTCACTTGGTTGGTCTCCTTGCTTGAATCTTCTCTTCTCATGGGCTTGAAGAGAACCCATCAATCCTTTAATCATAAGAGTGCTAATATCCTTTGTTTCTTCAATCACGGTGACAATATACTCATATTTATCTGTCAAGCTTATGAGCATCTTCTCTACCACTTGTTGATCAGTAATATCATCACCATAGTTTCTCATTTGATTAACAATCTCCATTACTCTAGCATGATAATCTTGTACATTTTCAGAATTATTCATTTTTAAATTCTGAAAATCTTGTTTAAGAGTTTGGAGATTGATAATTCGTACCTTTTCATCACCGTGAAATTCTCCTTCAAGGATCTCCCAAGCTTCTTTGGATGTCTCTGCCCTTGAAATCCTCATGAAGATTGACTTTGAGACTCCCATTTGAATCTTGTTCAAGGCACTTGCATCCTTGCATCGTATGACCTCCAGTTTCATCTTCTTGTCTTCGGAAAGACCATCTTCATCTTCCGGTTCTTTAAAACCCGTCTCCACAATATTCCATAAGTCTTCTGCCTTCAAGACTGTTTTCATCTTGATCTTCCAATAATCATGATCTTCACCATCGAAGAATGGAAGAGAAGGTGTAGAAGAACCAACACTATATTGTGTTGAGAATGACATGGAAGAAATCGAACCTGCTCTGATGCCAATTTGTTGGATTATTTTTGTAGGAAATATTTTTAGGCGAGGAAGAGATGTAGAGAATTATTTTTATGGAATGAGTTGCTACTGCAGAGCTCAAGAATGTATTAGAAGAAAGAATTAGAAGTTATTGTTGATGTAGTTGTTGGTAGTTACAAATGCTAGGATTTCATGACTATTTATACTAGTCCATGGATGCATCTAGATTTATTTAAAAAATAGAGAACTTAGAATCTTCTACTCTAGTGGCTCATTATCTTATTCTAAAATCATCAAGTACATGAGAAATATAGAATTTTCTAGAATCATCAAGTGTAGAAAATATAGATTTCTCTAGAATATCCAGGAAGTAGGTTTCTCTAGAATATTCATGAGAGATGTAAGTAAATGTATTAATTCCAACAACTGGCATGACAGCACAACCTCGCCGCCGTCATCACCACACAACAACCTCGTCATCAACAACGCTCTCCTTCACAGCCTCGCAACCCCGCACCGTATTGGCAAATCACTCCTCTGCAGAAAATCAAATTAGTTGAAATTGTTTTTATTATTATTTATACTTGAGGAATTGAAAATGAACTTCTTCTTTTATTAGACTTATGTCTTAGATAGACTAATTTTATTTGAATTAATGTTTTAAAGAGATTAATATTATTTAATTTATTCCTTTGAGTTATAGAATGGACATGTTTTAAAGAGTCTAATTCTCATTGAATTGTTGAGTATTATATATATATATATATATATGTATATATATATATATATATTTGTTAAAAAATATTTTTTAAAATATTTTTAATATTCACGAATATCCATATGAGTGTTTTGCAGGTTTATAAATATCCACGAATAATTACACATGTGGATACCTGCAGGTTCACGAGACGGGCACAGGCTAATATTTTAACAAATCGAGCAAGATAGCAGTTAGATACTATCCGTACCCGCCCGTGTCCGTTGTGATTCTTACTTCAGTCATGGGAGTGTTGCACCGAGTAAGGAAGAAAGAAACAAACAAACGATAACTTAATAATTTCTGAAGTTACATATATTAACAAATTTTCATGTGACACCTTTTGTAATACAGTTCTGCATTAAATTTTCAATACAGTTCTGCATTAAATTTTCAATACTTCTCTTGGCAGCGGGTACGTACGATTTTTATGCACTCTATTGGGATCGGAAATTGCGGTACAACGCGATTCACGGACATGGTTTTGTACAGTGACTCTCCATAACAGACGTGATTTATATAAATAGTTTCAGATATATTATTAGGAATTTTGGTAAATAGAATACCGGTTAATATAGCCAAAATTTGTTGAACTATCACGATCAACTTTAGTAATAGAAAATTTAGATAGTATGTATGAATAGGGTGTTTATAGACATAGTTAAATTGGATCTGATTAAATTTGTTTTTCAACAAGATAAAAAATCTATAAGTTGGGTGTTTAATTTTTTTCAAATCCAAGCTAAAATTGGATGTGGTTGGAAACAGTTTGCAAAAAGATAATAATCTAAAAGCTAACTTGGAGTTCATAATGGAGTTCCCCAACCCAACAAATAACATAGTCATCTGGTTTTTGTGTTGATAATAAATATAAGAAACATTTTTCTCACCACTAATCATGGACGTTGGTTTGTCAGTTAAACACATCTTATGTATTAAATTTAGAGTAACTAACCTGTATATTTAAACATTACAATGTTTGCTTATATTTATTTTGCTTGCACAAAATACTACTTATACCCTAAACATGCACCTTAATCAATTTGGGTTGTGGTTAACCGGTTAATAATCAAAAGTTTATATTATAAACATTCATCCAAATGCGAAACTTAAATATCATAAACGATTTAAAGAAATGTAGCATAGCGAAGCTGAGTGACGTACGGGTAAAAAAACTAGTGTTTTATAAAAACAAAATGAGAGCAAAAGAAGTAATAAACTAAGCCGGCGAGCAAGTCATAAAAAAAAGAGCCTATATCTCTCAAATTAATTCTGTATAAAAAGAACCCTGGTACCTATATCTCTCAAATTAAACCTCCAAGAGACAATCACCCTTGAATACAAAAGGAAAACTCAAAAGTTGTGGTTCACTCTCTATACTGAATATAGCACAACTTGAAGCTCTAAGACTATTTCTCAACCAAAAATTTCAACAATCATCCACGTCTAATTCTTTTCTTAGTTTTCTTGATTTTATTTTGTTCGATGACAAACCTTCATTATATGGAAATTGGAAATTAAAAAAAGTTGTCAAATTAATTTTGTATCTTAAAATATATCAATTGATACAAAAGATTTGAGATTGATTTGAATTATAATTATATCTTGTAATTCAAAATCCGGTTTTAAAGACTTGAGTCTTATTTGTGAGACTCGAGTCTTTCATGTAGGACACAATTCTTTCAAATGAGACTTGAGTTTTTGAGTTTATTTCATTTAAAATTCGACTCTGGCTCTTGGGTTTGGGTTTTCTTCATAAGAATCAAGCCTTAGAAGTGAGACTCAAGTCTTTTAATCTTTAGTCCAAAATGAGATTTTTCATGTTCTAAGCCTTTTTTTATTAAATTGGTTCAATTCATTTCCATTTTAAGAAATTAAGTTTACTTTTAATTACCAAATGGATCATTGGAGCTACACCGAGTTAGGAATCAAAGTGTTTACATAAAATACCCAAGGGTTTTGGTCTTGGTCTTCCATCTTTTGGCTTATCTTCACTAATCCTTTTTAGGATTTTCCTTGTGTGTTTTTTATGAGTAAGGAAGACTATAAAGACAAATATCACAAGAATGGGGTTAAATTGTGATTTTTATAAATTTTAAAACATTTTTCTAAACCAACAAAATTCTCATCTAATAGTAAAAGGCCAGAGATCAGATTTTCGCAAAACAGTTCAGACAATAGCCTCAAATTTTGTAAAAAAAATTGAGATTTTCTAAAGCAAAAATCAAATTCAAACCCTGGTCAGTTTAAAGCACAAAAGAGAAAATCAAGCAAGAGAAGACATATGAAGTTATACTAGTTCGTCTCAACCACATAGACTACGTTTATTCTTGGCAAACCACCAAGTTTCACTAACTTCAACAAGTTACAAGTTTAATCACTGCCACTTCAGGCTCTAGAACTCAAGCTCTACACCAAGCTTGTTACAATTAATATTCTTTATCCTACCAAGCCATTACTGGCTCTAATACAAATAAGAAGATTTTTGTTATTTATCTACACAATAACTAAATATCAATCGTCTTATAGATAGATATACAATCTTAGCACATAGTCTTTTCTCTCACGATATTCAAAGTATTTTGAGAGTTATTCGAAAATTTACAATAATTTAAAGAGAGCTTTTTACAATAATTGGATATATTCCAATTCTAAATTAACTAATAGATCTAACAATCTTAAAACAATTTGATTGAATCTGGGTTCAATATATTCTATCTTTTTGAATTATATACTGTTGTCTACTCTCTGTACTTTGAACGATTAATCTGTGTGATTAATCAGTGTTTTCAAGGCAAAAAATAAAAAAAATACAATTTAAATAAATAATTAGCAAAAGGGTGTAAGTTGGGGAAAATTTGGGAAAATGGGGCAACCAAATACGCCCATTTGGGGCGTGTTTAAACCCGACCAAATGGGGCGTATTTGGTGTGGTGGTGACACGTGGCAGGGAAAAAAAGGGGCTTAGGGTTTTCGCGGTATTTTCGTAAACTTCGGGAGGCCATAACTTTTGGTTGGGACGTCCGATTGATGTGAAACCAGTGGCCACGTGCTCAAAATTGAGAGGAGAAGGCCTGGGCAATCTATTCTTTATTAGGGGCTTAGTGAATTGCAATCTATTCTTTATTTATGTAATTACTTCTCTTAATTTCGAGCGTTTTGACATAGAACACGTCTCCATCGGACATTGTTATGAGAAATTACGACTGTTCAAAGTTATATGCAGCGTCCAATCTACACTATATGAATGTTGAATTTTTTATAAAAATTGTAAAATTTTAGTCTGCGCCTAAACGACCATCTAACTCTCACTTTGCTACCTTACTTCCTTACTCCTTTCTCCCTTGCCCACGCGCCTAAACCCTCGAACTCGAACCCTTACTCTCTTGCCCACTGCGTCGCTAAGTGCCCACTACGCCGCTACCGCATTGCTCACTAGTCACTACGTCGAGTTCGAGGGTGGGGTTTTGGGTTTATGATTTAGGGTGTAGGGTTTATTGTTTAGGATTTAGGGTTTAGGATTTAGGATTTAGGGTAGCCTAGTAAATCCTAAAGAATAAACCCTAAATCCTAAACAATAAGCCCTACACCCTAAACCCTAAACCCTAAATCTGAAACCCTAAATCCGAAGCCCTAAATCCGATACCCAAAACCCAAAATCTGAAAACCTAAAACGTAATTTCTCGTTCATATAGTGTAGATTGGATGATGCATATAACTTTGAACAGTCGTAATTTCTCATTCCAATGTCCGATGGAGACATATTCTATGTCAAAATGCTCGAAATTAAGAGAAGTAATTAGATAAATAAAGAATAGATTGCAATTCACTAATTGAATAGTTAAAACATCAGAAATTTTTTTTTTAGGGCTCCGAAGAGTAAATCGCAAATTTGAGGCACTTAGAGACCTCTTTTGGAAAAAAAATTTGCGAAGTCCCCAGGCCTTCTCCTCTCAATTTCGAGCGCGTGGCCACCGGTTTTGCATCAATCGGACATCCCAATCAAAAGTTATGGCCTCCCTAAGTTTACGAAAATACCGCGAAAACCCTAAGCCCCTTTTTTTCCTTGCCACGTGTCACCACCACACCAAATACGCCCCATTTGGTTGCCCCATTTTCCCAAATTTTCCCCAACTTACACCCTTTTGCTAAATATTTATTTAAATTGTATTTTTTTAATTTTTTGCCGTGTTTTCAAGTATGTGTTGAATCAAAGTTTTCAAAATTACCTTTTTCTTCTATTGATAGATCAACTGAATTGTTAGATTTAATACATACTGATATATGTGATATGAAAACTATACCATCTAGGGGTAATAAGAAATAATTTATTACTTTTATTGATGATTGCAGTAGATACTGTTATGTTTATTTACTTAATAGTAAGGATGAAGCACTTGTGGCTTTTAGACAATATAAAAATGAAGTTGAAAATCAACTTAACAAGAAAATTAAGGCTACAAGGAGCAATCGTGAGGGAGAATATGATGACCCCTTCAAGGAATTTTGTATAGAATCTGGGGTTATACATCAGACGACTGCTCCTTATGCACCACAATCAAATGGGATTGCAGAAAGGAAAAATCGGACATTAGAAGAAATGATGAATGCTATGTTAATTACATCCGGTTTATCACAGAACTTGTGGGGGAAAGCCATTTTGACGGCAAACTATATTATTAATAGAGTTCCTCACAAGAAGACAAAGAGCATATCATACGAAGTATGGAAAGGAAAGCAACCATCCTTGAAATACTTGAAAGTGTGGGGGTGCTTGGCTAAGGTCGCGGTTCCTAAACCCAAAAGGTTAAGAACGTCTTGTATAACGGCAAGTCTAGACATATACGTTGTAGACATGTTACCATTAGACAACTACTCTCGAATGGAATTATCACAATAGACTATGTGAGGTCTAAAGAGAACATAGCAGATCCATTAACTAAAGGGATTCCTAGAGAGCTAGTTGAAAAATTGTCGAAAGGAATGGGTTTAAGGCCTATCAATTGTTGATCATCGTGGTAACTCTACCTTGATGAGTGGAGATCCCACGAACTCGGTTCAAAGAGACAACTAAGTCATGATCGACTGTTAAACACTGTGGAGTTTTTAAACTTATACTCATTCCTATGACAATATAGTGTATATGAGGGTAAGCATAACGACTTTTAATGGTTTCTTAATCTGATGTGTTTAGATGATGTATGTGGAGGTATATCACAAGAAATCACCTATGTGAGTGTGAAGTGAGGGCCACTTCAATGAGAACTTAAAAAGGCCGATTCTCTACAACACTTGCAGAACCATGAAGGTGTCCACGACCAAAATGGACACAACAATGAGGACGAGCAATGCTAGAGAAGCAATTGTGTGTCTCCTATTGTCTCGGTATACACCATAAAGATTGACGGTTCAAGGCATCATGACCACAGATTGACCTAGTATACCTGATAGGTTTACACTAGAGAAGGTTCAAAGGTAACCCCTACCTATCTCGATGCAATTGTTTCTCGCCGAGGAATCACACTTGCATACATAATCATATGCATTTAGTCATGTTGAATTGATCTCTTATTCATGTGGAGGATTGTTGGAGTTTTTATTTAAACTCCATGGTTTATGAATAAGAGGCGGTTAACAATTCAAAATAATAACTACTCCTAACTACTCTTGGGAAAGGTTAGAAAAATAATAACTACTCCTAACCGCTCCGATAACCAACGGTTACGATGGTTCATCGCCAAGAGTCGCGATGGTTTACCGACAACTCTTCAACAGGGTTGTTTGTTGTCTATAAATAGACACAGAGACAGTCAAAAAATAGGAAGTAGAAAAAACTAATAGAGTTTTGATAGTTAATATTTTCTGATATTCTCGCTTAGATACTAGTGCATTTTTCTATCACATAACTCTTCACTCTTTCTGAGTGGTTCCTCAAGCATTAGCTTTGTTCGTTTGGGCTGTTGATTTGAAGTGCCATCAATCTTTAGACGTTGATCCGTTCTATCCTGGGAGACAATTGTTCATCAACCTTTGGCATCAATTGGAGGGAACAAATTGTCTTAAGGAGACAATATTGTTGGACTCGGATCCTTTCATCTCTTTGCATTTGTTTCTGATTCATACTTATCATACATGTTTTGTTTAAATTGGTTTTTGTACAGTTGTAGTAGATTATATTGTTCGTCCTGACCACTCAGATTCTTACCCTTGTGCAATTGGATATATTCCAATTCTAAATTAACTAATAGATCTAACAGAACATAACTGCCTCTTCTTTTACTATATCATTTAACTCGTTAACTATTTTATTCTACTTATAATATTTTTTTTAAAGAAAATGAAATCACTTGATTTTGTGGGTTGATTGAATTTTCAATGGATGAATTATATGAATATGTGGATTCATGATTAGAAGTGGTTCAATATTCACAAAAGTAGTACATAGCATGCATATAATAATAAATTAAAAAATAATTTCATTCTCATAATTTAAATGATAATATAATTTTAAGTAAATTATTTCTTCTCGTGAATTAAGTATAATTTTTCTTGATTTAATAAATTGTTTCTTCCTAATCCACATACACAATTTTTTTCAATGATTACTACATGCAATTTAAATAGTATATTATTGGAAAAATAAATGAAATAATAATTCAGAAAAGTAATAATTAGAAAATATCAAGATTATTCATTTCTAAACAAACACTACTAGAAAAAATGGTTTTAACATCGCTACTTAACATCGATTTTGTCAAAAATTGATCTTAACACAAACTTGATGACATATTTGTAAATAACTTGAATTAGTTAACATTGGTTTTTTAAAAAATAATGTTAACTAAATCATGTTAACACAATTTTTTAAAAAAACCAATGTCATTAAATGATAAGTTAACATCGGTTTTCACTAAAAATCGATGTTGAACCTACATTTTAAAAATATATCTACGAGTCCTTATTAATTCAGTTACTTTGTCGCATTGTCTTCCTTGCTCTCTTCCTCATCGTCTCTCGCGCTCTGTTCTTCTCTGTTGGCCATCCTCTTCGACACCCCTCTCTCCCTCGTCGTCCCCGTCACCAACTCCACAACCTTCACGTTTGTCTTCGGCATTCTCCATGGCGCTTTCTTCTGCTTCGTCTGCGTTCCATAAATAAGCAATGCTCATTCGTTGTTTGGTCCGTTGTGGATGAGACTAGGTTTGCCTTTGCTCATGTTGTTCCTGTAACACCCCGTAGGCCTCCGACGTGTTATCATTAATCATATCAGATTATCACATAAAACATCAATTAAATCACTCAGCGGAAACATAGGATCGTTTTCTTGATACATTATGTATGGAATCACACAACAGAACTATAGAATCACGCCCCTGCTGATCCAGTTTATCAAAACAACATAAATAAGACAGATAACAGAGA
>PYAF01000942.1:219115-234527 GCA_007407185.1 Glycine tomentella
CGAAAACAATACAGAACAGAAGCCCAACAAGGAAGAACCAAGCAGAATAGAATTAGAAGAACAGAGAACCTCCATTGAAGGTCTGCAATCTGTCCTAGGGTCCAACCCTAGGATTTAGCCTTCCATGAATTCGAAAATTGCAACAGAAACACGAATTAAATAGCAACTGAACATTAAACGAAATTAGCAGAGAACGAAAATCAAAAGCAGAAAACGAAAATTAACAAATAAAAATGGAAATACTTGAAGCAGAAACGAAAATAAACACTAGCAGAAACGAAATTGTATTTCGAAAACAAAAATCCAAACAGAAACGAAAACCATAAGCAGAGTACTCAGCAAAAAACGAAAACCAAAAACCCTAAAGAGAATAGCTGAGTCCCCTCTTTTGCATGGGCACAGTATTCTAAAATACTAGTGTCTGGACCTTTCCTCACAATTTTGGCCCAGGAATTCACTAAAGAAAAATAAAACGAAAATAAAATGCTGATGTGGAAAATGATGCTGACGTGGCACTCCAATCTTCAAGTCCATGAATTAATTCCAAGCCCAATTAATTATTAAACTGCCCTGAAAATATAAATTGGAATAATTAAACTAAAAAAAAATCCAATTTAGTTAAAATCTGAATTATCGGTCCAATTAAATCCTAAATGAGAAACAGTGCAAAATATAAACGATTAAACACAAATCAGGGATTAAAATGAGTACAGAAAGGTGAGAAAATAAAGGTAAATTGTGACTCATCACCTATAATAATGAACTTCAATGTATCCACAACATAAACTATAATTATATATATATACTATTCATAATCACAGTCATGGGTAATTGAAAATATATCTATAATGTTTGGAATTAAAAACAATTCTTACGGATTTGGCCACTTTTGTGACTAGCTAATTCTCCATACTTTAATTCCAGACCATACATATTTCACATTGCTACGAGGAAATCTCATACAACCATTCTGTTCATGTTCCAAAACACAATAATAGTAGTACATATATACAAAATTGGACCATCCACACATTCAATGAAAAGTCACTCAACAATACAGTAACACGAATACACTTTGTCAAAGACAATGCTATATATTCCAATTGAATGATAAGTACCATTTCAATCCTTTCATATAAAGGTCACTTTCACATATATAATTTAATAATAACGAACCTTTATCCATAAAGAATAAAGATAGTGATATGAATACATAAACAACTCAATAATATATATATATACACAAGATTATATAAAAGGCAGTAAATCCATATGCATCGATTTTAGCAATTGAAGACAAATATCACAAGCTTTGTCAATTATTTATGCTAAATTAAGAACCCACATAACACATCCTTAAGCATATATATGAATGACTTCAATTGAAGGTTTTGAGATTTATGTTTCAAAAACCACATAAAAGATTGATGGGAATAGAAACGTAGATTTCTTTAAGGGTTTCAAATTGCTTTTATTTCATCACATCTCCAAGAAAATTGATCCACCAGTCAACAATAATTTTAAACAGACTACTATTAAACAGAATTATCTTTTAGCCCTTCTTATATTTGACTTGTTCAAATCACACGAGCCACTTCTAACAGATATATCTAACACACTAATCTCACCTGATGAAGCATAACGAGTACAACCTGAGCCTAACATTGATCTTTCAAGTAAGTTTTTGGGTATTTTTTTTTTTATTAAAATTGGATTTTTGCTCCTTCCAAGTTTATTTGAAGGCTTTTGTTTTCCAATGTTCCATTTTCTTGTGTTAAGATTCAATTTAATTGTAACTGGTTCAACATATAAGATTCAAATACAAATTACTCAACACTTGGAGAGTAATTTTCTCCATTGATAGCTCAATAAGTGTTGGGTATCTCGGACCCTCAAATATCAAATTGCGGAAGCGGAAATAAAATCAAAAAGGGAGCGAGAGAGACAATCAATCTATTTTACATGAGAAAACCTTCCTCAATGTGAGAAAAGAAAAACTCACGGGACCTAGTCCAGTATCAAAATCCACTAAACAATAACCGGTTACAATGAATCAAAAACACACCAATGTGGTGGTACACTCAACCTCTCCAACAATGGTTGTCACTCAAACGAAACCTAGAGTGTTTCACTCAAACTCTCTAAGAATCTCTCAAATGCAGAGCACGCAGGCTCGCTCAAATATGCCACTCAAGACTGTCACTTGAGGCTCTCAAATTTCTGTGTGTCTTGCCTCCACCCTTACTCATTTATTTATAGGATGAATTAGGTTTACAATGGGCTGGGCTGGGCCTAAGCCATCAAATATTATTTGATTTGGTCAATCAAATAGAAACAGAAACTGTCAATCAAATAAAAACGGAAAGTATCAATCAACTAAAAACGAAAATTATCCAACAAATCTCCCCCTTTCGATTTTCAATGAGACCGAGGTCTTCAACATCAATAACTCGGCCTTCTCACCTCGGCTTCATCATGTCGAGTTCGTTAGCCTGACTCCTTCACAGCAATCTTCAAACTTTATTGCTGGTACCGGCTTCGTCATCATGTCAGACCAATTTTGACTGGTGTGCACCTTTCCAAGTGTGAGCTTCCCATCCTCCACCGCATCCCGTATCCAGTGATACTTGACATCAATGTGCTTAGTGCGGGAGTGATACGTCGAGTTCCTCACAAGATGAATTGCGCTCTGGTTGTCACACATCAGCTCGTACTTTTCTTGGTCATGGCTGAGTTCCATGAGGAACTTCTTCATCCACAGCATCTCCTTGCTTGCCTCAGTCACGACAATGTACTCGGCCTTGGTCGTTGAAAGTTCCACACACTTATGCAATTTTGATTGCCAAGAGACTGCTCCTCCAGCAAACCTCATCAAATATCCAATCATTGACTTCCTCGAGTCGAAATCTCCCCCCAAATCGGCATCCGAGTAGCCTTGCAGCTCGGCTTCACCATCTCCAAATTGGAGGCATAGATTGGTTGTACATTGGAGGTACCTGAAGATCCACTTCATTGCTTCCCAGTGATCCTTGTTGGGATTCGATAGAAACCGGCTCACCACACCAACTGCATATGCCAGGTCGGGTCTAGTGCAAACCATTGCTTCAAGCCATAGAGACTCTTCTTCAACCGGGATTCCATGCCGTCGCATCCTGGAGCTCGGAACCCTTCAGGTTGCTCCATATATATCTCCTCCTCCAGCTCACCGTGAAGGAATTCGGTCTTCACATCCATCTATTCTACCTCAAGATCCTTTGTAGCTGCCATGGCTAACACAGTTCGGATCGAGGTCATCTTCACAACAGGAGAGAAGATTTCTTCAAAATCAACTCCTTTCTTTTGATTGCAGCCTTTCGCTACAATCCAGGCTTTGTATCTCGGCTTCTGCCCATTCTCTTCCTGTTTGATCTTATACACCCACTTGTTCTTCAGAGCTCGTCTTCCTTTAGGTAGCTCGGTCAGCTTATAAGTCTGATTCTCATGCAGGGATTTCATCTCATCCTGCATGGCCTTCTCCCATTCTCCTTTCTTTGAGCTCATCACGGCCTCATCATAACTCTAAGGCTCACCATCTTCAGCAATGATGGTGTATTCATCATCAGGGTACCTTGTAGAAGGTCTCCTTTCTCGAGTAGGGTATCTAGGTTGTTCTTCATCAGTCGCTTCAGAACCCGACTCTTCATTCTCAATTCGGATCTTGGCATCATCAGCTTCTTGCCGGTCATCATCTTCAACATCGCCTTCAGCGATTTCTTCACTGGTTTCTCCCCCTGCTTCAGTACTTTCACGAGGGACGGGTTTTTCTCTTCGGACAGTAACCCGGACTTGGGGCTTCGAGATGTCATGGATGGTCTCATCCTCGTGGAAGACTACATCTCGGCTTCTCAAAATCTTCTTGTTGATTGGATCCCACAGTCTGAAACCAAACTCAGTTTCAGCGAACCGAGGTATATCCACTCCTTCGTTTTCGCATCCAGCTTTGCCCTTTCATCTTTAGGGACATGCACGAAGGCTCGGCATCCAAACACTCTCAGGTGATCATAGGTCGCTCTCCGACCTGTCCAGACTTCCTCTGGAATCTCTCCTTCCAGCGGCCTCGATGGTGAGAGATTTATCAAATCCACTGTTGTTCTCACTGCCTATCCCCAATATGCTTTCAACAACCTGACGTTGTAAAGCATACTTCGAACCTTCTCTTCAATAGTCCAGTTCATTTTCTCAACGAGCCCGTTCAGTTGAGGAGTCTTGGGGGGCGTCTTCTCAAGTCGGATCTCGGCTTCTTTATAGTAAGCTTCAAAGGGACCATGATATTCACCACCATTATCGGATTTGACCACTTTCAACTTCTTGCCAGTCTCCCTTTCCACCATAGCATGAAATTCCTTGAAAGACTGGAGTACCTGGTCTTTTGTCTTCAAAAGATAAACCCACACTTTGCGGGAGTGGTCATCAATGAAAGAGACAAAGTACTGAGCTCCTCCAAGCGATCTCTCCGACATGGACCAAACGTCAGTATGGATGATGTCAAGTATGCACCTCCGTCTTCTGGGTTGATCCGGTCTCACAAACGAAACCCGGTGTTGCTTTCCAGCTAGGCAGTGGGAGCAACTCTCCAGCACTTGACCCTTCAACCCGATCAATAGCTCTTTCTTCGCCAAAATCTGGAGTCCTTTCCCACTCATGTAGCCGAGGCGCTTGTGCCAAAACTCCAAGCTTGGTCCATCTCGTACAGAATTGACTTCTTCGCCATTGGTCTTTCCTTGCATGACATATAAGGAGTCTTCTTTCTTTCCTCGAGCCACGACTAAGCTTCCCTTGGTGAGCTTCCATCTACTTTCTCCAAAGTAATTTACTGGCTCGACATCATCTAGTTTTTCAACCGAGACCAAATTCAAATGCATGTCAGGTACATGCCTCACATCCTTCAGTGTAACCCGACACCTTATGTCTATGGTCAAGGTTACATCACCAACACCAACAATCCTGCTGGTCACCTGATTTCCCATCTTCACGACACCATAATCTCCCTTCCTGTAAGCAGAGAAGAATCCCTCATGTGAGGTGACGTGGAATGAGGCACCGGAGTCAACAATCCAGGTGCAGTCTTCATGGGCTATGTTCAACATTTCCTCACTGAGGAGGAATATCTCGGCATTTGGGTTGGCAGCCACCACCGTGGTGCTCTAATCACTTCTTCTTCTGGGAACAATTTGATCCGGCTTCACACAGCCGTTCTGTTCATCATTCTGTAGATTCCTACAGTCTGGTCAACATTTCCTCACTGAGGAGGAATACATGACATTTTTTGTTTAAACTTTTAATGTGTCTTTTAAAATTAAAATTAAAAGGAAGGAATTATAGAGTATTGGCCATATTTTTTTTTTCTAAAAATGATATTCTACATCAGTTATATAATAAATGATGTAAAATGTGACTACACAACTTCTATTTTTATAAAAACTAATGTTGTGTTGCACACCACAACATCTGATTTTAGGAAAATTAATGTTGTAATTACTATTCAACATCAGTTTTGAAATAATCGATGTAGAAAGTTCTTTTTTCATATCAATTTTTGGTAAAATCGATGTAAAAAATTTTTTTTTACATCGATTTTTTTAAAAATTGATGTTGATTTTTGTATATTTTAATTTTTTTATTATTTATTTCTTATTAGACGACATCAATTTTTGAAAACTGATGTTAATATTGATATTTTTAATGTCAGTTGTTTCAACATCAGTTAAAAATAGATGTTAAAAGTAAAAAATAATCAATATTAAAAATCTATTTTTTAGTAGTGGACTTAACTTTAAACTTAAAAATTCTTATTTTTAACTCTTTTTTACAATTTTTTTTAACTTTAATTTTAACGTAACTTTTTAAGATTCAAAAATGTTAGACCAAATATTACTTTAGTCTCTCATCAAATCTCAAATCATATGTATTTTCACAATTTAAAAAAAAAAAGAAATTTTTTTTTTATAAAAACTGAAATAAAATATACCTTATATATTTTCAAACAAAAATATAACTAACCACAAAAAATTTAATAGAGCCAAACCAACAGTACGTAACAGTAGCAAAACCAGAGTGAGACACCGCAATTATTCGTAAATATTTCTTTATAACTTCACTCATTCAACATATTTACAGTAGATTGATCGATGACAAGAAACACTTATATAACCTATATATTAACTTCCCCGATAAAAGGCATTCATTATAATTTCAATGACACAAAACACACATACACACACATGTGTGTGTGTATATATATGTTTGTATGTATATGTATAGTAATTTAAGCAACATATATAAAGGATAAGATAACAAAACAAAAACACTCAAATATCTTTCATATATTTAAGAGGATGAACTATTAAGAGTTTATTTGTTATTCTTAGGTGGGTGGTGCACTGGTCGACGATAATCAGCAGTAAAAGCCAACGGATCCCCATTAACCTCATCCGACAAACAGCTTCTTGCATTATTTCTTTTGGCTTTTACATCGGGAGCAGATATAACCTTCCCAGATTTGCTCATAAGTAGCTTCTCACTTGGTTTGTTCAAGTTACCTTCATCAATTGTAGCCAGGCTTTTCTCCGTAGTACTTTTTGGAACACTAGTTGCAATAGTTACCTGTTCAAGAAATTCGATCACCATATAGTAGAAGATGAAGCTTTTATCAATTGCTATAAATGGAAAGTTATCCTTTACATTTTAGGGCGTGTTTAGATAAATAATTTTATTAAAAAATATAGTTTTAGTTTCTCTATATATTTTGATAAATACTAAAACTCATTTTTTCCTTTTTTTATTAAATATTTATTTAATATTTACGCTCTGTTTTTTCAAATGAGAATTTATTCATATAATCAGTTGTGAATCTTAACAAAACAAGTTAAAACTGAGAGCATTTATATATATATATATATATATAAATAAATGCTCTCCGTTTCTCTTTTATTATTAAGCTTTTGAAAACACAAATGTCATTCTCCAAAAAATGTGTATCATTTTCATTTTATTTATTGTCTCAAAAGCTTTAGAAATAGAGAAAATGAAGAAAAATTAAATAGAGGTGATTCCTTCCCAAACGAACAAGGCAGAATTAATTAATATACTAAGAGAATCTATGATGCATAATTGTATAAATGAGTTGTTTATCTTAATGTTGTGAGTTTTATAACTATAAATTTAAAAACTCTACATAAAATTGACTCAATTGCTCATGCTACTAAAGTAGGTCTACTATGCTTAAAAACGTTATTTATGGTATAAATGTTTTAAAAAAAGTTTGCTACCTAATTATATAAACAATTCCATATTATATATTCCAATGAGAAAAAAAGGTTAAACATTACTTAAAATTAAGCAAGTCAGTTTTTCTTACTTTCTTTTTTGTATAATCATTGTTTTAATGTAAATGTAATCATTTCATTATCTATATCTATTCTAATTTTATAATTTTTTTCATATTTCTTTTTCTTTTTTTCTAATATTTTTAAATTCCCATTTTTCTACTTTACAAATTCTAAAAAGAGAATAGAAAGTAGATTGATAAAATACTGAGTTAATTTTCCTTGAATAATTAACACATCAAACATTCCCTCAGTGTATTATAAGATATTTAAAATGCATATTTATTACCTTTATATATGGAATTTCACTAACAGCAACACCTGCATTTTTCACCATTTTGTTGTCAGTATTATTTTTCTCAGATAATGTTAATTTAATTACATCTAGATAGCAAGTAATATATAACACATAGAAACATATATACTACACCAAAAGCAAATTAAAGAAAATACCTTTAGGGTTCATGCGAGCAGTGGATAGCCAGGCAGCAAAAAGAAATACAAGCACAACACAAGCAGTGTTCTTGATTAGCACCATGGCCCCGGCCGTCTCTGTTTAAACTTGTACAAGTACTCTTCCTTTCTGAAGGTATATGTCTGCCCAAAAATCAAAATTGTGTAAACGAGAAATCACTTGAAAAGGGTAACTCTTCATTTATAGCAAGTTCTCTGATGAGAAAAACCCAAGTCAAAATTAACCAACTTATTCATTACAAGGAATTAAAGTATTCATACCTATAAAATCCAAGGGTGGTAGCTTTACGTTTATAGAAGCTATCGTTCCAACACCTAGTCCTTCCTGAATGTCCAAACACTAGCTACAATATATAGTATTTCAAATGCTTGGGAATTAAAAATATTTCTCAATCCCGATAATTACCACTTTAATGAATCCCCAATTCTAATATGGGTAAAATGATTTTTTTTAAGTCTATACAAGTATGTACTTTTCTGGTTGGTCTCGCAAAAACTTTTTCATTAATTTTGATTCTCACAATTGTGAGCTTTAAATTATTGAAATAGTTTATGTAATTATTTAATATATTGATGTGATATGCATCCAATTATATTTTTTCATATGTTAATTCAAATTATTTTTTATGTAATATGATTAGTTACATGACACGTTAATGCTAAGTAGCGACGGAGAATTATTCTTAAAAAAATTAACATAAAAAATAATGCATCAACTTTTGAGTGGCCAAAAGAAAAAGAAAAACATAACTATATAAAAATTAAGAAGACATTTAAGTATAGTAGTATGCATAGATATCAGCATAAAAAAATTATGGAAAGAAACTTTGAAATTTTCAATGAGAATTTGTGGTCCAAAGAATGTATGGAACAGTGCCATGAGAGTTTCAGAGAGGCTAAAACACCACGTAGTGCCACCATCCTTGGGATAGGAGAGTTCACAAAAGGTTGGTATGAAAAGATAGTGTTACTCGTGATAACGTGGAATGGAAGCTATGTGTGTTTTGCGTTTGTCTACCACCATGCAATCAACGAGAAGAAAAGCTATGTGCTTTAATTTGCCGAGGCAGGTACAGTACGTAAAACAATGTGATCGGCGAATATTAAAATTAGGATAGATTTCCCATAAGAAAGAACATGATCATTTTGCAGTTCAAGGTTACACCTTTTGTGACACAAGTTACTAAGTACTAACTACCCATGTTTGAATTCACAAAAAAAATGAATAACAAAAACTAACCATCTATACATAGTAATAAAAGAACGTTGGTTCGCAGCTTCTCCCAGCTTTGCAGCTTTGGTTTCTGCTTCTCCCAGCTTTGGCAGGTTCTCCTCAACTTCTCCCAAGTTCGGCACTTCTCCATCCAGAGCACCAAGCTAACCGAATCACGAGCAGAAGCAGAAGCCAAAGCCAAAGCAGGAGGAGGAAAAAAATCGAAAAGCAGCAGAAGAACTGTGTCACTGCATCCTCACCAACAATCCCGCTGATTCCTCAACAACTATTCTTCTTTCACAATGTTGATTTTGCTGACATGTCGTGCTCTTATGCCTCCTTAGGCTTTTGTGTGTCCCCCTCACAGCTTCCTTTGGTTGTTTCACTTGGGCTTCTTCCGGAGTGCTTGCTGGACATTTTTTCCGGAACTGAAACTGCTCCATGAAGTTTCTCTCTGCAATCAACAACAACTCTGTCTCAGTTGTTATGCCCATGCCCACTAATTGCTCAACTACTATTTTTGCTTCGCACCTTTCTTACTCTGTTGTCTGTGTCATTCTTCTGAGCTTCCGCTTTTTACAATTTGTGAGACACACTTTACCTTTGCATCCTGCTGTTTTGTGTTTACAAGTTTGAAGAGAGGCTGATTCGTTCTCCCTACTCTACTTCTTCAGCGACCTCAACTTTTAGAGCCTGAAACACTAAAAGAGTCTGATTCTGTCTCCCTGCTCTGCTTCTTCAGCGACCACAACGTTTTGAGCCCGAAACACTCATTTAATCGGCATTAATTACGCGTAGTAAGTTCTTGCTTATGTTGTCACAGAATGTCGCTACCGTTTGGCTCATTTTAAAATTGTTTTTTGTTTTGTCTACCAATTTTTGTAAACTAAATACCGTTGCTGAAGTTAATGATGAAAAAGAAACTTGGAAAATTGTTGTTCGAGCTTTATATTGTGGAGTATACTGAAAGGAGCTTTGTGTACCATTGAGGCAATTTTGGTTGACAAGGAGGTTAGTTTCTTTAAGTGTTATTGTCAGTTTTGTATATCAGCAACTTATATGTACCATAACTTCATATATTGGTTAGTTTCTTTAAGTGTTGTTAGTTTTGTAGATCAGCAATATCTTATATCAGCAATATCTATGTACCATAAGTTCATATCAACAACTTTTATGTACCATATCTTCATATATTGGTTAGTTTCTTTAAGTGTTGTTGTCAGTTTTGTATATCAGCAACTTCTGTGTACTATAACTTCATATCAACAACTTTTGTGTGCCATATCTTCATATATTTATTAACCAGGGCGATAAAATACTGGCCCATATAAGGAATGTTGATGTTGGGATGATGGATAACATTTTTTGGGTTGGTCAATGCTATGTTATTCAGAACTTTGAAGTGGAAAAAAATGCTAGTCAGTATAAGGTTACCAGACATGCTTTTAAAATCAACCTGGTCAAGACAACCAAAATTACGCCCCATGACATGGCGGACATACCTAAGAACATGTATAATTTTACAAAGTTTGATGTTATTCTAAATGGATCTGCCACACCTGATTATTTGATATGTAACATTTAGTTTAAGTATTTCATGCATAAATGAGTTATACAACATGTTATTCATTAATTGTCTTTGGTAATGGTATGTTCTTGAAGATGTTGTTGGTGCGGTTGTTGAAGTTGTTGAATGGCACTTAGAAGGGACACCAAAGAAAGTTTTTTTCAATCTAAAAGATGAATGGTATTGTTTGGTTATCCACAACTTACTTATTTTGTACTTAATGTTATTATTATCGACCTAATAATAACATATATTAATTGTTGATTCATAACATGAAACAGTGACAATGTGTTGAGTTGTACTTTATGGGAGACACTTTGCTTTAGAGCTGAAGGATTATTTGGATAAACATGTGAGTGGTCATGTTGTGTTGCTGCTTACCATGGCTAAAATCAAAAAAGCTAGAGGTATTATTGATAAGTCATGTTTTCAATGTTAGTTTTTCCTTGGTTATAAATGGTTGCTATTGTAATTGAATCATTTTGATGCAGGCCCTTATCCTTTGTCAATACAAAATTCCATGTATGGTTCTCACATCTTTGTCAACAGTGACATTAAGGATATAGTTGAATTCAAGGATCGATTGAGGTTTTTGTAAATATCGTATCTCTTTTATTATGTTATTGTGTTATATTTGGTAATGTTCTGTTATAATTATATATTGTCATAATGGGTGGACTTTGGGATTGTCAATTTTCAAGTCAACCTATAATGGTTTGTCTTTTCTGTAGTAGGAGTGTATGTGTGTGACTGTGGCTACTATACAGAAGTTGTTGATAGCCAATGGTTGGGTTTATGATGCATGTCCCAAATGTAACAAAAGGGTTGATGCCCAAGCTTTGCCTATTATTTGTATTGGCTGTGGTAATGAAAGTGCAAGCTCTATACCAAGGTAGTGTTGCCAAAATTCATACATTTTGGTGTTGCTACTCACTGTGTATAAATATCTGAATTGTTGTTTGATTGTTGTGCCATAGATATCATATTGATCTTAGGGTAACTCAGCCACGTGAATCTACCATTTTTATATTGTGGGATCGCAACTGTGTTGCTTTGATAAATGAAAGTGCAGTTGAAATTAAACAAAAAATCATTGCTGAGGTTGGATATTATGTTGATGTAAGTTCTACGCTATAATATTGTTCTGCCATATTAAACCATTGTAGTGTTTGCAATTACTCAGGAAGGCATTTTTGATCCTAGAGATATACCGGAGTCTCTTGATCGTGTGTTGGGTAAATGATTAGCTTTCAGATTCAAAGTTGTGCCTGGCAATACACAACATTCTGTTTCTCAGATATCCGAAGACGATACATTGGTGAACACTATTCTTGGACAGCTTTCAACCTTTGATATGCAGGTTTTGTTTAATGTTATATCAATCCATTTTCATAAAAAAACTATTTTTATTTGTTTAATATTCGGTTTCGAATTTGGTAAATGGGTTTATTTTAAATTTCAAAGGATGAAGCAGAGCCATCTATGTCCTCCGTGCGTCGAAATGATGCTGCTGCTGATAGTGTAAGTTGTTTGGTCTGAAGGTTTGTTTTCATTGTTATACTTGCTGAAGGTCTAAAGGTTTGTTTTCATTGTTCACAACAATGCTTCTCACAAACTGCTGAGTCTGATGAGCATTTGATGGAGTCGATGACACCGGCTAAGTGAAATTTGCCCCAAATTGATATTGAGTTGGATACTATGGCATATGAGGATTTATTACAAATATAGTTATCCTCTACTAAGTTGAGCAAACATATTAAGATTGAGTGAAGATTTGCCATGGTTAAAAAACTTTTTGGTGAAGTCATGTGACAAACTTTTTTCTTTTGGTTAGTCTGAATTGTGTTAAATAGTTATTGCAATGTGTACATTTTGAAACACACAACATGTAATTTGCACTTTTTAAAGACTGTGGTTACCACATTGACCTCTTTGTTATGTATTTGTAATTGTGGTGAATGATGTACAACTTATTTGAAGTGTCAAAGCAATCTAGAATGATCAAATAAGTCTCATACCCATAAAAATTAAATTCATCAGCTCAGCATGATGTCTCAGAAACTTAAAAAGTAAAGTTACAACACTTATTTTTGCATGAACCAGTGTTGCTGGTGACCAACTTTCGGCACAAGATAATGTAATATATTTTAAATTAAATGTGCAGTGTCAACGACAGCAAGTGGACCACAAGTGACTCTTTTTTTTGTTACTGTCATACATGCTTATATTATAAATTTAAATGGAAGTTTATTGTTAGAAAGGATGAATCACACAGCAGCCTAACCATTTATTATATTAAAGTTACATACATTTCAAATAATACTCGTGATTGCACATGGACATGCTAATATCACTCAACAATTCATGTCAATATCATATATAGCAACCAACTGGGAAGCACCTTACCGGGTTATAGAGAAACCCGACAAGGGAGCTTACAAGTTGGAAACCCTGGATAGGAAGGCAATTAAAGAAACCTGGAACGCTGATAAACTGAAAGTATATTATAGTTAGACCGGGTTACAGAGTTTCATTCCGAGTTAATATTTTTCCTTTGTTAGGATCAGTAAGGCGTGGTTTTGGAAGATTTCTTTTAATTAGAATTCGTAAGGATAATTTGGCAACAATGCCGTTTCTCCTTTATTGAGATCATGAGCCATTTTATAGCAAATTTGAAATTAATGCAACATTTTTGTCTTTATTGTGACTTTGCATGTACTAAGTGATAATAAAGGAAACCGGTCATTACGACTGGGTTATGAAAAGATGCACGAAAATAGTTAAAATTTCACGTACATGATGCATCAAGGTTATTATCTCGGCAAAAGAGAAAAATGCTATTTAAACCCTGATCAGGTTGAAATGTAGAAATAGTTGGTTGAAAAATCAAACATCTGCATGTAGCAAATTAATTTTTGTTGGGATTAAGTTCACGGATGATAGCCCGGAACATGTTGCAAAGGTGAAACAAAATATATCTTTGCACTATATAGTACCTGGTCATTGAAACTAGATGGATATTTATGCAGAGTACAAAAAATATTTTTGATTTTGGGCAAATCATTTGATAGATTCTAGTATAGTATCGATTCATACGCCAGTGAGCGAAATTCTAAGAACGGTTTGCAATTATAAGCAAAACGTTTAATATAATGTTAAGCAAAGTAAAACTAGGAACAAGCCTGACAATGTTCAATACAAATTCAAAAGGGGCTCAAAGACCCCAACAAGAAAAAGAAAAGATTACAAACCACAACCGGTATCCTGGCCCTTCAGACACTCAAGTTGCCCGAAACTGAGCTTGGTCATTAGCTTGACTGGCAGGAGTCACCTCTTCCTTTCTGCGCGTTTGACCTTCATCCACTTCAGTCATTAAATCTTCGCAAGCAGAAGGAAGGAACATCAACTTGCCATCACTAAAGAAAGCCTTGAAGTGTATACCAGAGGTATTGAGCTCAATCCTGGGGTTCAAAAAGCGAATATGTTCCAACATATTATTATAGGATCCCTCCAAGATTTCAGAGAGCTGCGGTCTTACATACTCCAGCTCTGCCTCAGTCTGTTTCTGTGTTTGAATCTGCTTGTCATACAACACATTCAAATCCTTAAAATTCTTAGTGGTGACAACATTCCTTTTCCACACAGAATCCAATTCAAACTTCAACTTCGCAGCAATATTCTGAGCTGCAAGCAATTCTTCGTGGGTCTTCTCTGCTTCCTTATGGGATGCTTGAAGCTCTTTTGCAGCAGTGCTCTGAGCCACAAGCAGTTATTGGTGGGTCTTCTCTGCTTCCTCATGGGATGCTTGAAGCTCTTTTGCAGCAGTGCTCTGAGCCACACGGAGTTCCTCATGGATCTTTTTTGTTTCCTCTCTGGATGCTTGAAGCTCATTGAAAGTTCTAACAAACCTGGTCTTCATAGTTGCTAAACTCTGAACCAGGGGTGAGCACTTCATAGCATTAAGCTCTATGATGTCGAACTCTTCAATTTCAGCATCCGAGAAGGGAACTGGATCTGCGAAGTGCTTGGGCATGTGAACAGCGTGGAAGAGTTCCTCAGTAATTCCTTTATCCCAAAGGGACCCAGGTAACAACCCAGTTGCGGCAAAAGCAGAGGTATCCAGAGCAGATGAAGGGTCAAGTGTTTGGAGTGAAGTCACTGTTGGAGCAGGTGCTGTCAGAGTAGCTAGACCTTGTCCTTCTGGGCCTCTGAAGCAGGTGGCGAGGGAGTAACTACAACCTTTATGTAACACCCCGGACGTCTCCGGCATGTTATCATCAATGATATACATAACACGCTATCAGCATTAACTAAGTGCGGTGCGAAAGCGATAGAATCGTTTATCTTGATTACATTATGAATGGAATATAAAAACCATATATAAAAAGAACATAAAACATGCCCCTGCTGATCCAGATAAAACATAACAACATTATAGGCAGATACACAACGTAATCATACAGAGACGATCAGGAGGAAACATACATATATACATCCTCATCATCTGTACATATACATGCTCAAAAACAAGACCACAGCTGGGTCATACATAATAATATGTACAGGAAATGGGTATACACATACTCTACAACTATACAGAGATATAAGACCAGCTTCAACACTTGAAGTTCTGCTCTGGTCTTCTACTGCAGCCTCCCATCCAGCCTATCAGGTCACTAGGGCCTCCTGCCCTGAGGTAGCTCCTCTCCTCAAGAAGCACCTGAAAACCACAAACCCCACACAGGGTGAGACAAACGTCTCAGTAAGCTCAGGGTTCTGGGAATCCTCCCTAAC
>PYAF01000943.1:15271-30242 GCA_007407185.1 Glycine tomentella
GTTTGTGGAAAGCAAATAGAAAGCAAGAAAATGAAAGCAAGGTACAAGGAAAATGGAAATTTGCTTTGGCTTTGGATGCTAGATCCTACGTAAAAAAATTTCCACAGCCCTAGCTATTTATAGTAATTTAATTAGTTGAGTTTTAAGTGGTTCTAGTTAGATTAGAACTGAATTAGGAGTTGGTTTGGTTACAACTTAACTAAATCATCATTACTTTGAAAGATATTTTGCTTAAACCTTATCTTGACTTTGATTCTTTTGGTCAAGATTCTTTTAATCATGGAATTTGGGGGCAACTGGCCTCCCTACGTGGACTTGGCTGAGATTATCTCATGCTCTTAAGTTAAGTAGCTACCACATGGTTAGTTCCAAAGAGTGTTCAAGAATCTTGGACAACTTGTCTTATTCATTGACTTCACATTGACTTTGGGTTTACCAAATATTCTTTCTATTAAATCACTTAGTCAAGCTTATTCCATGGATGTGGCACATGAATACACTTCTAAATAGTCCCAATTTGAGCTGAATATTTGATTCCTTGGGCCAAAATTCCAAGAGTTACAAGTTTTACTCAATCCCAATGGTCCAAAGGGTTATAAGCACTTCAACCAGATAGGGTTCACTCATTATTTATTCTGTACCAATTCACTAATCCAAAAATTCTAATTTTCTAGTATGTTAAACTAGTCTTCCTAAGCTTTCCAACAAGGTATCACATGAATTATTTGGAGTTATAAAACTCTGGCTATAACATTTTTAATCTAGACTTCAAATCTGCCAGCAAGCTGAGAAATTCCATACTGACATCTCTTAATGTTTTAATTACTTCAAGCAGTACACAAACTAGATTTATCTGAAATTTTTATATGTTGTAGTAGACATTTAGATCTTTAATTTCATATATTATACAATAAATTTGGATAAGAATTGAGAGAGAAATAAATTTCTCAATTCGGGTGGCAGAAACTGTTTTTGAATGTGGACAGCTTTCAATGGTTTGTTTTAAAATAAATTTTTATCCTAGTATTTTCGTATTCAAGTATTATCACACTTCCACAATTCAATCATAAATATGAATTAATTTTGAGGATGTTACACATACAAGTTCTACATACAAATCAACAAGGTTTAGGGCAAGTTTACAAACAAATTTACAGAAGTCAAAAAGATAAGTGCCAGCATTGTAACCCTAAATTTACTAAAATAGGGCATTTATCAGTTGGACCCCGGACAAGTCGGACCTTGGATTTTGTAAAGTGCCGAGGACGGGCCTCGGACCAACGGGGGACCTTGGATTTTATAAAATGCTGAGGATAGACCTCGGACCAAGGGCGGACCTTAGATTTGTAACGTGCCGAGATCGTACCCCGGACAAGGTTGAACCTTGGATTTATGCCAAAAGAAGCTCTTGGGCTTTATATTAATGTAATGACCAAACCAACTCTGACTCACGATGCCATTGGCGCGTGACTTGTAACGCCCGACCACTTGCAGGATCAACGACTGTCCCTACATACCAACACAAGACTTTTCAGTGTGCTTTGTCCTCACTCACACACTTCCTGAGAAATTTCCCAGGAGGTCACCCATCCCAAGATTGCTCCAAGTCAAGCACGCTTAACTGTGAAGTTCTTATGTTATGGGCTACCGAAAAGTAGATGCACCTTGTTGGTATAGGTAGTACCTATTAAATCCTTTAAGTTATCCTCAACTGTACAGTCTCATACTTGCACAGCCTCTGGATCCCTGTCATTCGGGTGTGTATCCGATTCATTCATGTACCCCTCCCGCTGGAAGCCTGCCAGGAGTCGCTCCATGACCGTGCCTCACTGCACCAGCGATCACTCCCCGCCCTCGTCAGCGCTCGGGATGTTACATGCCCACCAGCTTCCGCCTGGTTCGTCATCGAACCACACCGTACTAGTAGAGAGGCCTTGCTCTGATACCACTTGTAACACTCGACCACTTGCAGGATCAACGACTATCCCTACATACCAACACAAGACTTTTCAGTGTGCTTTGTCCTCACTCACACACTTCCTGAGAAACTTTCCAGGAGGTCACCCATCCCAAGATTGCTCCAAGTCAAGCACGCTTAATTGTGGAGTTCTTATGTTATGGGCTACCGAAAAGTAGATGCACTTTGTTGGTATAGGTAGTACCTATTAAATCCTTAAGTTATCCTCAACTGTACAGTCTCATACCTGCACAGCCTCTGGATCCCTCTTGTTCGGGTCTGTATTTCGATTCATTCATGTACCCCTCCCGCTGGAAGCCTGCCAGGAGCCGCTCCTTGTTCGTGCCTCACTGCACCGGCGATCACTCCCCGCCCTCATCAGCGCTCGGGATGTTACATGACACATGCCAGGGTCATTTAAATAACCCATTTCTCAACCTTTCTACGCAAAAACACCATCATCTTCTTCCTTTCTCCATTTTCTCCATTTCTAAGCGAAAAAAACTTCATAACCACTCACCTTTAACTAAAACACTTTTGCATGTAACTGGAAAGTTGAAAGGAACCATCCAATAGCTAGATTTCAACCTTAGTTCTTCCTGAAAACCATGAGACGAAGAGATCGTTTCCTCCAAGGACCTCATAGAGTTTTGATTCTGAGGGGAAGAAGACATTTTTAAGGACGTTCAACGTTGGAGAAGCCATCCTCTAGCCTTCCTGGATGTTGGTAGAGGTAGGGCACACAAGTTTTTACCGATTATTGAGAATTTGTTTTTGAGATGTATAGTGACCCATTTGAGTTAGAGCTGGAACTAGGCTTAGGTCCTTTGGGAAAAGAATAAAGTTTCTTTTCATGCAATGGTTGATAACCGTTATTGATTACTTGCATGCAATGGTTGATAACCGTTATTGATTTATTGCATGCCTTTTGTAAAGCGTGATACAGAGGATTTTGGTGGTTGTGACCACGAGAATGGGAGAGCCATGTAACACTTAGAGTAGGTAAGCTCTTTGTTCTTGGGAGTTTTTCCTTGTCTGTGTTCCACCATACTCCGAAGGAGTGATGATTATTGTATGTCATGATGCATGTGGTATTGAAATTGTGTATTACTGCCTTTATTATGAACATGTATATGATGTACACTATGATGATATGTTGTATGACTGATGAGATTCTCTTGTCAGTAAAATAGACTAATTATGGACTTCCTTTGGAAATGTTCCCTTAAGTGGATGTTCTTCTCTTGGAAGTGCCATATACGTCTGAAGCAATGTCCTAAGAGAATGCGCCGTCAGTGGATGATCTTTCTCAGGCATTGACATAAAGTCCTAAGAGAATGTGCCCTTAAGTGAATGATCTTTCTCAGGCAGTTATATATGTGTGTGTGTGTGTGTGTGTGTGTGTGTGTGTGTGTGTGTGTGTGTGTGTGTGTGTGTGCTATATCTGTGTTGCATTCCCGAAGTTGGTAGCGCCCAATGGAATGACACCCGTGTTGTGATATACATGTGATGTTATTTTATGAGAGCCATGGTGGCTAGATTATGTGATGTCAATTTTGATGCTATAAGTCATGGAAGTGAACTAGGGAGAGGAGAGGCCTCCAAGAACCCTTAATTTACTAAAATTGAATCTCACCCAGTTTGGGGATTTTATTTTTTTGCAGGTGATGCTCAGAGAGAGGACGATGGATCCCAGGGCAAGAGGCCCGAGTAGGGGCATGGTTTTGTGTGAACCTTAGGCATTTTATTTTAATGAGCATGTTGGCTCATTGTTTTGTTATGTCTACATACATTTTGTTCCCGTGAAGGGAAGATGCACAATTGATGTATATATGTTGTATATTTCATGAAAGTGTTTACCATACATAATGCAGAGATAGTATCGTTGTTGACATATAATGACATCATTTTATTAGTTGCTTCTGAATTAATTACCTTTAATTAATCGCTGCGCTCAACGACCATAACTGAATGTTAATGAACCGAATGCATACGTGGCGTTACAAGTAACTAGGGAATTGGATAAATATGTTGAGTATAAAGATGGAAAAAGAAAATACAAAAAGCTAGAAGCTAGCGTTTCG
The DNA here is from genome assembly GCA_007407185.1 of Glycine tomentella. Lineage (NCBI taxonomy): Eukaryota > Viridiplantae > Streptophyta > Magnoliopsida > Fabales > Fabaceae > Glycine > Glycine tomentella. The sequence continues at coordinate 19,313 of PYAF01000943.1, forward strand.
AAAATGCTAAAAGATATTAAGAAGCTACTAAAAAAACTTGCTTACTGAATAATCAAACAAGTTTTTCAGCTAGAAAAAAACTAGAAACTAACTGAATGTCTTGTCGAACATAGTCTTTATCCTCAATATATTTATCCACTTTCTTATTTACCATTTTTAAATGAAATCATGATATTATTATTTTTCTATCATTGTACACTTGTTAGCTACTTCAACAACTAGCTTTATTGAACACTTATAATTTAATAAGCTAGTTTTATAACTTATAGCTACTACCTTCCAGTTTTCAGCTACCAACTAGCTTTTCGGCTTTAGCTAATGTTCAACTAATTTTGTCAAACATATCTTTATTAGTGATGCATTAACGATGTAAAATGGTTTTATAACTTTATATATATATATATATATATATATATATAAAGAGAGGTGAGTTGGAATAATCGATGCAAATATTTTTTCCCACTTATTTTGCACGACAATTTCATACTTATAGTCATGGTACTGAGTCACTGGGTCAGTGGTCGATTCGATGCGTCACTAATTGACCCGCATGACCCGGTATGTAATAAAAAATATAAATATTTTATTCGTATCTTTAAATGTTTCTTCTGGTGCATTGAAATTCAAAAATCTTAAAAACACAAATAAAATATAAAAAAAAAAAACAAGTTAGAAAATGACTATTAACTCTAACATTTAACATCAAAGGCATAAATGAAAGTATATATCAATATTCACACTAAAATGAAACATAACCATATCACATCAATGTAGATTATAAAATATAAAAAATCAATCCAAAGTTTCAAACCACAGTTTTAAAAAATGATTCGGGATAACAATTTCACCTACAACTCAACCACAATTGTGGCGACTTCTAAATCAATTTAACTCAACAAAAAAAGCAATCGCGGCCACAAAAATTATTCAACAATCAATGAAAAGATCAATTTAACTCGAGTTGGATTGGATTTATTATATATAAATTAATTATTAAATACAGAACACATTAGTAATTTTTAGCTGACATAGTTTATTAAAATATTAAATTAATTATTATATGATATGGGTTATTGTTTAAATTAATTATTTAATTTATTTTTAGCCTACCCATATCATATAATTTAATTTATTATATATAAATTAATTATTAAATACAAAACACATTAGTAATTTTTAGCTGACATAGTTTATTAAAATATTAAATTAAACCAATCAATGATTTTTTTTTTTTGTTTTTTAAGTTATTGTTTATGTGTCTTTATTTTGTTTATGTTTTCGGATGCTAATATCATATTTTATTTCTATCTAAAAAAATATCGTATTAGCATTGAAGTAATTAATTATATTAGAAAAAAATTCACAATTTGGTTTCTTTTGAGTGCAGTTAATCATTATATACTTACAAATCTTTAAACCAAAAAAAAATATATTTTTCTAAAGTATAGTTTTTAAAAAATAAAAATATTTTATAAATATTCAGACCTAATTAACCAAACTCGACCCAATCCGTTTATTATCAGATTAGGTTGGGTTGGATCTGCAAAAAATAAAATAACACAAACCCGACTGAATCTAATTCGTAAATTTTTTGATCGGAATGTGATGACTACCAAGAAATGAATGCTTGGCTCGGATCGTTTCCGGATTGTAATCTTCAAGACTCCATTAATTAGGGTTTGAAATTCAAATAGAAAAATGGAGAAGATTAAGGAATGATTTAGAATGACGCCACGATCCCCAATCGGAACAATAAGTCGGAGGAGGATTCCCCACAAAGGAAAGCTTCCTTAATAAGAATCAATTTGGTCTCAATCAAGAACCAACAAGAGGCTAAGCTCTCAATTTAAGCAAAAGCTCAATTTCATTAATCAAAAGTTGACCAAAAATAGCAAAGTCTGAGTATTTATAGGGCTAGACCTCTAATAAACCCCTAAAAATGTAGGTTTAGGCCTATTTACGAAAATATCAAATCCCATTATATGAAAACAACAAAAGGAAAGCTGCAGTACCATTTTAAATGAAAATAATCGATTAAAACGAAGCGTAATCGATTAAAACACAGCTTTTCAGCACTGTGTAATCGATTACAACAGACAAATAATCGATTACAGCAACAAAATAATCGATTAAAATAGACAAATAGACAGACAGACAGACAGACAACATTTACATTTTAATCGATTACAAACACATTTAATCAATTAAAACAGACAACAAATGTTTATTACAATAGACAAGACTTTTTTTGATGTGTTTTAATTGAATTTGGTCTGCCTCTTCATGCTTGTCCACAAGATATAAGGCATTTTTGATGTGGTCTTGAAGGGCTTGAGTTCTAGCTCTTGTCATGGGTCCTTCAAAGCTCACCAAAGGAAGTGCTTCAAGCTCTCCTTCTAGACCTTTGGCTTGTAATGGACCTCTATCATCATGATCCTTAGATAGTCCTCTAAAAAAGTGGTGCACCCGTTCAAAGCCAAGAGAAGCTTCAATCTTTCATTGACAGTGTAGTGGTGATAGTCTCACCTTGGACTATGCTTTCTCATCCCCTCCTTCTTGAAAAGAATCCGTCCGCGGATTTGCATTCAAAACACCTACATCACAAGGAGAAAGATCAGTGACATTAAAAGTAGAACTCACACCATACTCACTTGGCAAGTCTATCTTGTAGGCATTGTCATTAATCCTCTCAAGGACCTTGAAAGGTCCATCACCCATATGTTGGCGTTTAGATATCCTTGGAAAAGGAAACCTATCCATCCTTATATGTAGGCAAACCCAATCTCCGGGGTCAAATACCAATGTCTTTCTCCCCTTGTTGAAAAGTCGTGCAAATTGCCTCATCTTCTACTCAATTTGATTTCGCATACTTCCATGGAGATTCCTAACAAAAGTAGCGCTAAAGAGCCCATGCATACTCAAAATAGAAGAATTATTAGGAAAGCAAATGAGATCAAGAGGGAATAATGTGTGAAAACCATAAAATACCTCAAAAGGAGAAAAGTAAATGGTAGATTTGGTTACCTTATCATCAAGTCTAGGATTAGGATGTTGATACCTTACAGTGACGTTGTTGGTTTCTTCCGAAACAAGAACAAGTTGATTCTCACTTCCTTTTAAAGGAGGCAAGTCGTGGGATATATCTTGCGGAAGGACATCCTCAAACTCCTTAACAAGTGTTTCAAAACCTTGAGGCAACTCAAGGGTACTAGAAGACAAGCACATATAATTTGGCATGAGTAAAAATGTTTGTTGTCTAGCTAGCATCACTCTTTTGAACTCCTTAGGTTTGATGAACAAACCTGGTTTATCAACTATTTTTCACTCTTATTTTCTATTTTGTTTTGTTCTTTCTTTTCACTCTTTTTGCCATATTTTTCTTTTTGGCTTTTCTCTCTTGAAGGACTCTTTTGTTCTTTGATTTTCTTTTCTTTTTCTCTTTTCAATCTCATTTTTATTTAATCCTCCCACACCTCACTTGGAGACAAAGGTGAGAGTACTACCTTTTTACCTTTATCAAGGAAAGAGTATGATTGGTGACCTCATTGTGTACCACATCTCTATCATATTGCCAAGGTCTACCAAGCAACACATGGCTGGCTTCCATGGGAACCATATCACAAAGCACTTCGTCCACATATTTGCCAATGGAGAATGTAAGCAGCATTTACTTATCCACCACCAACTCAACATTGTCACTCAACCATTGCAATTTATAAGGTTTAGGGTGAGGGATAGTTTTTAAGCCAAGCATATCTACTAATCTAGTGCTTGCAACATTGGTGCAACTTCCTCCATCAATGATTAGAGAACAAACCTTTCCACTCACCAAGCATCTAGAAAGGAAAATGTTTTCTCTTTGTGTATCATCTCTATCTTTGCACAAGCTACCCATGAGTCATCTTACCATCAAAAGATCTCCCTCTTCCGGTTTAAGAAAACAATCATCCACATCTTCACTAGTGGAACTATGAGAACACCTAGAGGATTCACTATCCACCTCTCTATTTTCTAACACAATCATTGTCCTTTTGTTTGGACATTGGGATGCAATATGACCCTTACCCAAACATTTAAAACATTTAATTGAACTAGATTTATTAGAAGGAGAATGAGTAGTAGGATTAGGATTACCTCTTGAAGACTTCTTTTCAAAATGTTGGGAAGAAGAACCCTCCTTCTTGGAAGTGTCCTTTTCCTTCCAAGATGAATGACCATATGAAGACTTTTTGTAGGCTTGTTTTCTATTCAATTGTTGCTCCACTTTCATAGCTCTATGTATAAGTTCATCCATGGTGTTGTAAGTTTGAAGCTCCACAACATCTTGAATGTCCCTATTCAAGCTATTCAAAAATCTAGCCATTGTAGCTTCATTAGTCTCCTCAATGTTTGCTCTTACCAAAGAAATCTCCATCTCCTTGTAATAATCATCAACACATGTATTTCCTTGATAGAGTCTTTGCAATTTGTTATGCAAATCCCTTATGCATTGAGGTAGGACAAATCTCTCCCTCATGATTCCTTTCATTGTCATCCATGTGTCCGATCTATGTCTCCTCAATCTTCCTCTTTCCATTTGCACTTGATTCCACCAAGCCATGGCATACCCTTCAAATTCTAAGCTAGCCAACTTCATTTTCTTTTCTTCACTAAAATTATGACAATCAAAAACTTCGTCAACTTTTATCTCCCAATCAAGGTAAGCCTCTGGATCATTAGTACCTAGAAACTTGGGAAGTTTGAATTTCACATCTTCCATTCCATCCCTATTCCTCCTAGGCCTATACCTTCTACCATCATTATAGCCATCATCACTCCCTTGAGAAGAATGAGGTGACCTATGATATCTCCTTCTTTCCATGTCATCTATTCTTCCACTCAACTCAATTACTTCTTTGCATCTCATCAAAACATTCGTCCATCCTCCTTTCAACATTTCTTTGCAACCTATCCATTTGCTTAGTCAATGAAGTCATTAGCATAGCGGTTCTAGGTGAAGGTGGATCACTATCGCCATCGGACACCATTGCTACAAGAAAAAGGTGAGTAAAACAAAACAATAATGTACCTTACCACTCGCTAAGTGTTTACACTCGTCAACACTGGTGTTTCACACTTGAAAGACTTTTCCTCTAATGTTCACTCTTGTCTTTTTCCACTTTCTAACTCTTTGTCAACTCTTGAAATTTAACCAAAGATTCTAATTCAATGAATATCCAAAGTGAAAGATGAAACAAATCCAAGCTCAACTTAAGATGTCAAGGAAGAACGAAAACTCTAAGACAAAACCTTGGAATTTAGAAGACAAGCAATAAAGCCTCAACAAGAAAAGCACAACTCAAAAGGAAAGTCAAAGAAAGACAATGATGAAGATAAAAAAAATTGGGCTAAATATAAACCATTGTAATTATGCCAAAGATAGTGCTATAAATCAATCATAAGCACACAATAAGAGAGAGGGATACGAATTTTAAATTTTGGCTGTCAACTTTTTTTTTACTCTTGGGTGCTCATATTTTTTTATATTGCATTTTGATCCTAATATACTTTTTAATAATTGTCTTTTGGTCCTTCGTATTTTATCTTTTAGGACCAAAAACTTTTGATATTTGCACAAACGCCCCAATTCTCTCTAGACAGAAATTTATGAATCAAACTCAGAAAATTTCCAGAAATGCTATGAGTTTCATGAACAACACGAAGAACAGCCCATAATCAAAACAACTCCAAATTCAATTTTCATTTTTCGGAAAAAAAATAAAAACGAAAATGCAAATAACATAGATAGTAATCTTTACAAAATATTTTTCAGAATCAAGCTCTGATTACCACATGATGACTACCAAGACATGAATGCTTGGCTCGGATCATTTCCGGATTGTAATCTTCAAGACTCCATTAATTAGGGTTTGAAATTCAAATAGAAAAATGGAGAAGATTAAGGAATGATTTAGAATGATGCCACGATCCCTAATCGGAACGATAAGTCGGAGGAGGATTCACCACAAAAGAAAGCTTCCTTGATAAGAATCAATTTGGTCTCAATCAAGAACCAACAAGAGGCTAAGCTCTCAATTTAAGCAAAAGCTCAATTTCATTAATCAAAAGTTGACCAAAAATAGAAAAGTCTGGGTATTTATAGGGCTAGACCTCTAATAAACCCCTAAAAACGTAGGTTTAGGCCTATTTACGAAAATATCAAAGCCCATTACATGAAAACAACAAAAGGAAAGTTGCAGTACCATTTTAAATGAATATAATCGATTAAAACGAAGTGTAATCGATTAAAACAGAGCGTTTCAGCACTGTATAATCGATTACAGAAACGTCGTAATCGATTACAATAGACAAATAATCGATTAAAACAGACAGACAGATAAACAGATAGACAGACAGACAGTATTTGCATTTTAATCGATTACAGACACATTTAATCAATTAAAACAGACAGCAAATGTTTATTACAATAGACAATACTTTTTTTTTATGTGTTTTCATTGAATTTGGTGTGCCTCTTCATGCTTGTCCACAAAATATAAGGCATTTTTGATGTGGTCTTGAAGGACTTGAGTTCTAGCTCTTGTCATGGATCCTTCAAAGCTCACCAAAGGAAGTGCTTTAAGCTCTCCTTCTAGAACTTTGGCTTGTAATGGACCTCCATCATCATGATCCTTAGATAGTCCTCTATCAGAATGGGCATCAGATTTAGCCAAACCTGACTCAATCTAACTCGTGAACACTTTAAGTATATATGTAATTATACTACCTCATGTTTTTAAGAGAGATGAAAAAACAAATTTCTCTTTCACTATATTAATTTTTTTTAATCTTTTAAAAAATTTATTTATGAAAGAATGGGTTGAGTACGAGAGTGATCCCAATGGTTTTCCCTCGTAAAAAAAATGGATGGTTGGAATAAACACAAGCGAACTTTATCTTTAAATACTTGATATTTAACTTTAGGAATATTTTACACAATTAACGTATTTCCCCTAATAAATTAATCTCATAATAGTTTAGAGATATCGATTTTTGTGTCATGTGAAAGAATCAATTAATCAATGTATATTAAATTAAATATCATTAATGCACATTCTTGTTGTACATTACAACATTTGTCGATGCACATAAAGGTTAACATATTATACATACGTACAAAAACACACATTGTCACCTGTTTATTTTTCATATATAATGTATGATTGGTTAAATAAATTATTTATCTTAAATTTATGAATCTGTCACATAAATTTAAAAATTTTATATAAAAATTTATTCCAATATCAAAGATATAATAACTACTTAATTTGGTTCACATTAATTTTTAATTGAACAAATTATTCTATTTTGTTAATAATCAATTAAGCCACAATGACTTATATAAATTGTTTGTGTTCTTATTTCTATATCTCTTATCTCATCATATTCATTATTGTCAATTCTTTGAATTACATTCATTGTTCAACAAGATTTGTTTTGATCTATTGAATTCTTGGACTGAGCTATTTGATTGAGTAAAAGGTTTCTTGGTTTTAAAAGTGATAAAGATCCTGAAAACTCTTATTTGAATTTGATTTTAAAATACCAAGGTTCAACCAATTCACCCCCCTCTTGGTTGTTGTGAAGTATTTCTATTATTTTCAAGAAGCATAAAGGTAATACTTGCATATGGAAGAAGAGGTCGATATTGTTTGATCTTCCATACTGGTCTGATCTAGATGTTAGACATTTTCTCGATGTTATGCATGTGGAGAAAAATGTGTGTGATAGTGTCATCGGCACTCTTCTTAACATTCAAGACAAGACAAAGGATGGTTTGAACACTTGTCAAGATCTTGCTGAGATGGGTATACATGAGCAGTTACATCCTAGGTCTGATGGTAAGAAAATATACTTGCTTCCAGCATGTCACACTTGTCAAGAAAGGAGAAGATAAGTTTCTTTCAGTGTCTGCGCCGAGTGAAAGTGCCACAGGGATACTCTTCAAATATTAAGAGCCTTGTGCATATCAAAGATCTGAAACTAGTTGGATTAAAGTCTCATGATTGGCATGTGTTGATGCAACAACTGTTAGTCGTGGTGATTCAAGACATTTTGCCTAACAAAGTGAGGCATGCTATAACTCGGCTGTGTTTTTTCTTCAATGCCATTTGTGCCAAAGTCGTGGACCCTGTCAAGTTAGATGACTTGAAAGAAGAGGCGGTAATTATCTTGTGTCAGTTGGAGATGTATTTTCCACCTTTATTTTTTGACATAATGGTTCACTTACTTGTTCATCTGGTCAGGGAAATTAAATTGTGTGGTCCCGTTTATTTACGGTGGATGTACCGGTCGAGCGATACATGAAGATCTTGAAAGGGTATATAGAAAACCTACACCATCCTGAAGCATCCATAGTTGAAAGGTACATTGCAGAAGAAGTGGGAGGAAAGGGTTCACGAGTCCCGACATGATGACAGAGTGGGATGAAAGGGTTCACGAGGGCTGCATGTTATAACTCCTACTTTACAGGAATTGCAACAAGCTCATTTGTATGTCCTGAATAACAATAACGAAGTCATGCCATACATAATTCGTCATGAAGCCTTATTCAAGGAAAATAATCCAAGAATGACAAAGAATAGGTTGTTGAAAGAGCATAACAAGAATTTCCTGAATTGGTTTAAATATACAATATTTATTGATGAATCTTCATCTGAAACAATGAGAAAGTTAGCAAATGGGCCTAAAAGAAATGTTAGAAGTTGGCAGGGATACGATATCAACAAGTACTCGTTCTACACCAAACAACAAGATGACAAGAGCACAATGCAAAACAATAGGGTTAGCCTTAGGGTTGAGTCACAACACTTCACTACTGTGCATGACCACAATCCCCGTTTGGCGTCTATGCCCTACTTTGGAGTCATTGATGACATTTGGGAGCTTAATTATGTTACATTCACTATGTGTGTTTTCAAGTGTAAGTGGGTTGATATCAATAGCGGTGTGCGGACTGAGGACTTGGGATTTACTTTGGTTGATCTTAACAAGCTAGCTTATCAAGGGGAACCTTTCATCATGGCAGAACAAGCTAAACAGGTGTTCTATGTTCAAGATCCATGTGATGAAAGGTGGTCAGTGGTACTACATGGAAAAACCATTGGTATTACTCTTGAGGATGATGATTCAACCATTGGTATCACTCAATTCTCGACACAAATGCCTAACGTCAACAAAGAAGATTACAATGATGATGTTCTTGCAAATCGTAATGATCATGATGAAGGAGAATTAATTAACATCACTGAATGTAATTTTTTTGTTTTATTAACTTGATTGCATTTTTTTAAATTTCATAAACTAACTTGTCAGTTAACTTTACTTATGTTTATTTTTGTTTTGAACAGGATAATGATTACACCACCGAGCTCCCCTCTTCGTCCTGAGTCAGCACCTCCTCTTTCTAAGTCAGTACCTCCTCATCCTGATTTAGCACCTCCTCAGCCTGATTCAGCACCTTCACCATCTATGATGAAGAAGACCAGGAAAGCAACACGTCTAAGGTCACTATCTACTAGGTCTGCTGGTGCTGAAAGACCAGTGGTTCATATCGATCCTGCCACTGGGAAGGCAGATAGTCCTCAGACAAAGAAGTTAAGGACATATCTAGGGATCGTGGCTAGAGACGAGGTGGATGTCACAATTGCTAATTGGAAGGAAGTTCCTGTTGTGCATAAGGAGCTAATTTGGGAGAACATTCAGGTATTATAATTAAATGTCCGATGTCATTGCTTGTAGTTATACAATTTAAATGTTATCGAAATTCTTAAACCCACTTCATTGTAAATCAGACTGAATTTGATATACCTGAAGCGTCCGACCAACGGACCAAGAAGAAAATACTGCAGATAGTTGGAGAGCGATGTATGCAGTTTAAGTCAGATCTGACCTCCAAATGGGTTCTTGCCTGTGATAACCCTAAGTTATGGCATGGTTGGCGCCATACCCCCGCGCGATGGCGCCAGAGTCTCTGGAACTTGACGCCTGGGGCGTGAAACTGGCGCGAGGGGCGCCATATGTTTTCCAGACCGCGTGGATAGCGCCATAGGCGGCGCGGATGGTGCGGGTAGTGGCCTGAAAAACCAGATTTTCCTGGAATTCCACGCGACCAGCGCCAAGTGTGGCGTTGATGGCGCCATAGGTCAGGGAAGGCATGGCGCAGGTGGCGCCAGTCTGGCGCGGTTAGCGCCAGAGGTTCTGGAAGTTGACGCTGGGGGCGTGGGAGTAGCGCTGGTGGCGCCATCTAAACCGCCATATTGGCGCGGTCAGCGCGGGAACTGGCGCGATCAACGCCAGAACTCGGGCAGGCAATATAACAGAGGGCAGTCACGTTTTGGAAGAAGAAAACCTTCTTCTTCTTCTTCCTTCATTCCCAGCCTCCATTAATGGTGAAACCAAGCTTCCTAGGACCTTAAATGCTAGCCTAAACACTTCCCTGTGGCCTAGAAACGTATTTTAACCGATTAAAAGCTAAAAACCTTCATCAATTCCTAAGATTTGAGCAAAATCCAATCCCTCAGAGAAACCTCAGAAACTGGAGTGTGGGCGAGGACCAGAGGCGCAGAACGGACGATAGAGCTTAGGAAAGCTGTCCTCCAGCCTTGTGGGTCGCCACTGAGGTGAGAAACCTGAGTTCTCTTGGTTCTCTGTGATTTTGGGTTTTCCTGAGAAATGTGACCCACAGTGAAATGGGGCTAGAATTAGCCCAGGGTTCAGTAGAGAAACTTGTTCAGGACAATGAATAGATGAAGGATTAGCTTTCAGTTTATGATTCTGATAACTTTGAATCTTGGCTCTGTATATGCCTGTGTGACTTGTGTAGAGTCACTTGTTGATGATTTTCTGATAAGCCAGAGCCTTGATTAGGTTGTGTTGAGCCTGATAGGCC
>PYAF01000943.1:30342-46465 GCA_007407185.1 Glycine tomentella
TCAGTTTATGATTCTGATAACTTTGAATCTTGGCTCTGTATATGCCTGTGTGACTTGTGTAGAGTCACTTGTTGATGATTTTCTGATAAGCCAGAGCCTTGATTAGGTTGTGTTGAGCCTGATAGGCCAGTGGAATGATGTCTGGGTTAAGGGCCAGACCGTTCTTATGGTATTCTGAATTTTGGGCCATGGTTTAGAACTATGATACGTATTGAGTCTGTGGTGACTCAATGGCCTGATAACAGCTTTGATATTGTTGTATGATCTGAGAAAAAGCCTTGTGTGGGCAGAAATGAGTAAACCCTAGGATAGGGAACTTATGCTTTGATACATTCTGTGAGTGAATATGTGTGAAATGGATTGTGATATGAATTACTTATGCCTTGATTAGGCATTGATTCTGAGACTGTTGGCGGTGGAAGCCACAGACCTGGGAAGGAACTACTAGTTGACACCTTACCAGGTAAGTTCAGTGTTTCTTGGGGATGAATTCTCGCTTTGGTTGCACACCACACTCCTGGGGAGTGTCAGTCATGATTCATGATGCATGCATTGGCTGTGACATTATTGTATTGAGATTGTATGCATTGGCATTTGATATCTGTGCTGTGTTTGAGATGTCTGTTGACCAATAGAAGAATACCGGCGTTGAGGAGCTCCGCCGTGTATTCTGGACGTTGAGGAGCTCCGTCCCTGGCATCGAGGAGCTCTGCCAGAGATCTGTTGGCCAACGGATATATATATACCGGCGTTGAGGAGCTCCGCCGGGTATTTTGGGCGTTGAGGAGCTCCGCCCATGGCATTGAGGAGCTCTGCCACACTATGACAGGACTGACGTTGAGGAGCTCCGTCAGTGGCGTTGAGGAGCTCCGCCAGGCATTGAGGAGCTCTGCCTCCTGTCATAGATCTGTTTGTGATAATGATTATGTTATGTTGAGGCCAGTGGGCCATGTATGAGATGTATATACCTGTTTATGTATCGAGAATCTGTGGGCCGGGGTGGGAATGATTTCCCAAGGACCCTGAGCTTACTGAGATATGTTATCTCACCCCGTGTGGGGCTTATATGATTTCAGGTGATCTTTCTGGCAGAGAAGAGCAGTCTCAGGGCAGGAGGCCCAACTGAGACTAGGCTACTTGTACTAGGAGCTGGATGGCTCTGTTTTGATTATTTTGATGCTGTATAGTTTTGTACTCCCTCATGAAGGGTTGATATTCTTTTGTATCACCACGGGTTGTGTGGTGTGGACTGTAGATACTGATGTATGTATGTGTACAGAACTTTATTATATATATATATATATGATATGTAACTTTTCCCTGAGTATAAGTGTCTTATATCTGTTATCTGCCTGTATAATTGAGTTGTCTGGCTAAGGATGTATGATTTGAGAAACTGGATCAGCATGAGATTGATTTGTATTTTATAGTTTTGTTATTCCATACATAATGAATCAAGAAAAATGATTCTATGCTTCCGCTGAGTATTATTTTTATGTTGACTAAGCGCTAAACTGATATTATTAATGTTAACGCACCGAAGGCCTACGGGGTGTTACATTGCCCAAGGAAAGGACGATGATGCCGACGCTGTATGTGACAAGTATGGCATTAGTAAGGAACAATGGCACCAATTCTGTGAGAGTCGTAGGGCCGTTTCATGGGAAGTTAGCTGAGTTGAATTTTGTTACAATTTAATTGATATGGAGTCTTTGAAGCACATTTATTTTGACATTTATCTGTGTAATTCTGACAGGGTGTTAGGAAGAAGGCTCGGGCCATCCAAAAGATAAACATTGCCCTGCACGTGTTGTCTCATGGGGGTTACGAATTGTTAGAAAAGAAAATTATGGAAGAAAACAAAAGAAACAAATGGAGGAAGCAGCCCGTGATGATAGCATAGAGACCAAGCTCCATCCTCCATCTCCAGTGAGACGACACATGAAGTGGAAGTTGGCTCACACGAAAAAATCAGAAACATGACTACTGAGGCGGCATGTGAGATTGTAGAGAGGATTGTAAGTCAAATTAAAGGATGGTTCCTGTTTTCTTTAGCACTAAATTTTTTCCTAACAAATGACTAAACTATTGGTCTACTTTTTTTTGCATTGCAGGATTCCCTGGATAAGCAATCCACATAGGGTAGCTTTGTCCCCAGTGGACGTCAAGATGTCCTGACTGCTGCCATTGGACGACCAGAGCACCCTGGGCTTGTCTGTGCTACTGGAGCCAGTGTGACCATCACATACTACTTCGGACCGGCTCAATCAACCTCTCGCAAGTCGAAGTCAATGGTGCCTGAAGACTTGGATCGCCTAAAGGGTAAAGCTGGAGCAGTCGATCAATGAACGAGTTACGTAACGAGTAATGATGTCGTTCATCCAGTTGCAGTCCCAGATGTAGACCCAGATGCAGTCTCAGGGTGCCATGTCAGCACCAAGGAAATCTGTGTCGACCACTCAGGGAATGACCCAGACACGGGTGCATCTGAGAGGCGTGGGTTGTATGTTGATGACAATCTTCCCCGCCTGGTTGCTTCTGGAAGAGTTTATGAGGGGTTGCCGACCGTGCACAGCGTCCCTCTTGCCACTGATCAGGTCAAGGTGAGTGTTGATGAAGTTCGAGATCTTGATGCTCGCGTCCCTGTACCCACTTACGAGGTTCAGTTAGTGCGGCAAACCCTTAACACTTTCCTTGCTTGGCCGACACATTTTGTATAGCTATTTTGCATAAGGTATATCATTTTTGCCTTTTTTTCTCATTTACGAATGATTTGTCTCATATAAAGTTAACCCGATCATTCACTTATGTTTGTTAACTGTGTAGGATAAACAGGAACCCAAGGGACCGGCGAAACCTGTAAATAAGCCGAAAGATATTGTCGATCCCTTATACCACAAAGCATTAACCATCCCTAATCTTTCCCTCATACCCATGCAGGTGCCATGGGATGCAACTTTGTTCCGGGTGCATAATGACAACTTCCCGTTGTACATAAAGCATAAGGATATTTCAGAGATCACCCATGGTGGTCAATGTCTGAACATCTCTGTTATACAACCATGGATTCTGTAAATCACTTTCAATTGGCTACCGTTACATAACTCATTGTTTTATATTCATGCATAATTGACTTTACTTATAAAACAATAGGCATATGTATGACTTATGTCTACAATCTGATCATCCAAATGTGTATGGATTCATCGAGCCATAGTCCATATAGTGATATGGGCAATCTCAATTTGAATCCGAGGACTATATGAAGAAATGGATGCAGAGTTCACAGAAAGATGTCTACCTTGGACCTTATTTGAATGGGTTAGTAAAAATGTATAAAAGAATTTAATTAATGTATGCAGTATAATAACTTAATTATTTTTCTTTAATACAGTGCACATTGGCAACTGGTCATTATATGTCCTAAGGCCAATGTTGTTGTGTGGTTCTGTTTATTGCATAACAGGCCTGATAACTACCTTAAAGGAATTATTAATAGGTAGGTTGTAATTTGTAAGACATTTTTGTTATTTCTATGCCATGAATATGTTAATTGTACACTATGCATGTGTGTTTATCTTAAGCAATGCTTTGAAGGGAGTCCATGACGCTCAAGGAAATAAATCAAAGGCTATTACTAAATGGATTGCGCTAAAAGTAAGTTTTCTAATAAATCATGATTTATGTATTCAAAATAATTTTTATTATTATTTACACTAATTTTCGTTTAACTTTGACTATGTTATTGAATTTAGTGTAATAAGAAAAAAGGAAGCACTGAGTGTGGTTATTATGTCATGTATTAGATGTCGACGATAGTCCAAGGAGGCTTCAAAGATAACTGGGACATGGTAATTAATTGTCTAATTCAAAACTATTTTTATTTTTTTGACTTGTTTTTCTTTTGTACTTATTAAATTATGTTTTATTATGTCATGCAGTATTTCACATATGAAAGAACATTGGAACCCGAGACATTGAAGGCTATTAAGGTTTAATGGGCTAAGTTTTATCTTAAAATTAGAGATGACATATTAGGATAGGTGGTTAAGGGATTTTTAAATTAATTGTATAAAAATTAGGTTAGAAAATCATTTTTATGGACATTGACACTATTGAATTTTATTTGTTATTAAATATTATTTTATTATATTGTATTCTGAAATTGACACATGTCTGGTATTTAATTTACAGGTTGAGGAATTGGTAAAATTAAAAAAACAGACAAAATATTTTAAAAAAAACACACATCGGTTTCCTTAAGAAAATCGATGTTAACATAGACTACAACATCGGTTTTCAGGAAAAACTGATGTTAATTTACACTACAACATCGGTTTCCAATGAAAACCGATGTTGATATCATGTAACAACATCGATTTTCTTTGGAAATCGATGTCTCTATCTATGTAACAACATCGTTGTTACATGAGATCAACATTGATTTTCATTGGAAACAGATGATGTAGTGTAAGTTAACATTGGTTCGCCTGAAAATTGATGTTGAAGTTCCATCTTTTACATTTTTTACGTTTTTATTTATTTGATAGCGACATCAGTTTTTACTGAAAATCGATGTTGTATGCTATTTTTTTTTTACATCAGTTTTCAAAATCGATGTTAACTTCCACACTTTTAACGTCACTTGATTCAACATCGGTTCAAAACCGATGTGGAATGTCCAAAATAACCGATGTTGAAAGCTGTTTTTCTAGTAGTGGCGGTGGCATTTTTGAAATTAAGTTCAATTTTTTAAGAGGGTTTTCATAAAACCGTCTTAGAAAACAATAGTTCAAAGACGGTTTTCCAAAAATCATCTTTGAAAATAAGTCTTCTAAGACTGTTTTACGAAAATCATCTTAAAATTGAGTGTCTTTTTACTTTTTGTACCCTCCCCTCCCTCACCCTCCCCCCTCTTAAATTTTTGAAATTTGAATTTAAGATTTAAAACAAAAAATGAAAAGTCCCTTTCGCACAGCCACTCATCTCTCTCTTGCAATATTTGTAGGCAGAGCCCTAAGAAGCAATTCCAACACCGCCCTGTCCACTGCTGGTGCCACCCTTCATCGAGATCGAGTGGCTCTCCATGGCTTTTTAACCCCATCAAATCCAAATCCAAATCCAAATCCTTCTGTTTCTGTTATTGGGTTTAGATACCTTTCAGCTTCTGCTTCTGTTGCTGCCACATCTCTGGCCTAAGACACGACCTTCAAACCCAAAGAACTTGTCCTCTTTCAGTACCAGGCCTGTCCATTCTGCAACAATGTTACAGATGAATAATTTCCCTTTTTTCTATTCCAACATTTCTTTGATGATTGTGCATTTCAATTTTTATCTTCAACAAATATTGAATCTCCTAATTTCTTGCAGCGTTTCTGGACTATTCTTATATTCCATTCAAAGTGGTTGAGGTGAATCCCATGAACAAGAAGGAGATCAAATGGTTCGACTACAAGAAGGTGCCTATCCTCACCGTTGATGGTGAACAAATCGTTGACTATTCAGGTTCTCATTATTCTTTCCATTTTTGTCGTGCTCTATACAATATTTTGAATTCTAAATCGTGTTCTTAGCAAAAACAAATGTTATTTTTGGCAGACATAATTGATAAGTTGATCAAAAGGATACGTCCAGATTATGACCTAAATGCTGAAGAAGAGAAGAAGTGGCGACAGTATGTTGCTTATTATTTTTCTCTGTTTATTTCTTTTCTGGATAACTACTTGGTTGCATATAGTTATCTATCTTCTTTGGTAACACATAGTAACACCTCTGATGTCATTACCAATTGCTTCCATGTATGAACATTATGATGTGACATGTTGTATAGGTGGGTAGATAATCACTTGGTGCATGTCTTGTTACCAAATATATATCGAAATGTTCCTGAAGCTCTTGAATCATTTGATTACATCACACCTAAGGTACGGTTTTCACTCAGTTTCTCTCTTGTAAACTGTCTCATTTTATTTTCTTACTTCCAAAAAAACAAAAAGATCATTTAATGTTTAACGTATAAGCAAAAAAGTACATTGTTTTCTTTATTGTAGGTTGCAACTAATAGATGAATTATAGGTTGGTTATGTGTTTCTAGCTAACCTTGTACAATTTTGTAACTCTTTCAAGCATATTTCATTTTCTCCTATGCAATCTAATCCAAAGAAAAGTTACATAAAAATTTGGTCATTTGACCAATCCAATTGTTCCTCACAATGCCCACTACACTTATCCTCTCGAGCTTGAAATTAGTGTTTTCCTCTGTCATTTTCTTAATATGGAGAAATTTCTTGATGAAAGTGGCATCATATTAATAAATAAAGCTAGATTGGTTGCAAAAGGTTACAACCAAGAGGAAGGCATAGACTATGATGAAACCTATGCTCCTATAGCAAAGTTAGAGGTCATTAGGTTGTTGCTAGCATATGCATGTTTGATGGATTTTAAACTATTTCAAATGGATGTAAAGAGTACTTTTCTAAATGGATATATTGAGGAGGAAATCTATGTTGATAAATCTCCTGGTTTTGTTGATTTCAAATATTCAAACCATGTTTTTAAACTAAGAAAAGCTCTTTATGGTTTAAAACAAGCTCTTAGGTCCTGGTATGAAAGATTGAGCAACTTCCTGCCTATTCAGTCCTTCATAAGAGGACAAGTGGACAAAACCTTGTTCATCAAGAAAAATGGCAATGACATCTTGTTGGTTCAAATATATGTTGATGATATAATATTTGGTTAAACTAATCAAACTTTGTGCAAGGAATTTTCTATCTCAATGCATAATGAGTTTGAAATGTCTATGATGGGAGAGTTAACATTCTTCCTTGGACTTCAAGAGAAGCAAATGAAGAATGGGACATTTCTAAGCCAAACCAAATACTGTTATGAAGTGATCAAAAAGTTTGAAATGGAGAAAAGCAAGGATGCTGCAACTCCAATAACAACATCAACCTACCTTGATTTAGATGAAAAAGGAAAGAAGGTTGATGAGTCAAAATGCAGAGGAATGATTGAATCCCTGTTGTACTTGACTGCAAGTAGACCAGATATCATGTTGAGTGTGTGTTTGTGTGCAAGATATCAAGCAAATCCTAAAGAATCACACATTATAGTAGTCAAGAGATTGCTCTAACATACTTTTAGATATAGAGTTAGATCATACTACCTTCTATTATTTAATTTAAAATTCAGTATATGGTAATGTTTAGTATTATTTACAATCTTTCAAGCTCAATATGCTTTCACTGAGAGAGAGCATATCATACTTGGTCTCAGAAATACAATCATTCCTAAACTGATAGCCTAAACTTCTACGATACTTGGTATTTGGAATAGTATCAAAATTTTATTAACTATATTGTCAAGAATTTGACTTTTGTAATTGTCAATCATCTTGTTAAACTATAAATTCAGAAGAAGGTTTAACGTGCTTGTTCTTTGTGCATGCTTCAAGCTCAAAATGCATTTGTGTCAAAGAACATGATGATTCATGACTATTTAAAACTATTCTAGATGCCTCACCTAAAAGATTAAGCCTTTCAATATGACTAGTTTTCTTGATCATGACATTAACAAAATCCATCTTTTGAGATTTGCTTTACAGTTTAAGTTTGACATATATGATTTTACTATACAATTTCTTATTTATCAAGTAAGTATCATGATCTCCATTGACTTAATGCTATACTGTATGAACTAGCTTACTTTCTTTTCTGTTTTATGCACTTTCTGATCATATTATACATCATTTAGACTTACCATATTTATTGCTAATCTTTCCCAGGGATTCTTTCTATTACTTGGACCAACCATAGAAGTTTTTCTTCTTCATAGGAGTTACTTATTTTCAGATCCACCAACTGTGGGTACTTCTTTCCTCCCAATAGGGGTCTTTCCTAGAAGGGAAAACAAATACAAAGAATTTGGTATCCCCTGTTAACATTTTGTGTAGACAACAAGGGAGGATGAGAAGGAAAAAATATTTCAGGTATCCCCTGACTTCTGCCTTTTAATAAAGAAACATTTTTCATTTGGATATTAAAATAAGGATGAGTCATTGCACAAGGCATCCACCTGGTGAGGTTTGGGGAAGGTAGATATACGCAGCCATAACTGGAAGGTTGTTTCCAGAATTTGAAGCCATAACTTTCTGGTTAAGTGGTGGCAACCTATCATTGCACTAAGGTTCATCCTACATTCATTTTAATATTAATATATCAAGTTATTAACATTATCTTGTTACCCAACCAACAAGGATTTTTCCACCTGGTAATTTGTCCATAGCCCTCCGGCCACGGATCAGCTCTAAAAGAACCACTCCAAAGGAGTACACATCTGTCTTATTTGATAGTCTCCATTCTCCAAACACTCAGGTGCATATCCAGAATTTCGTACACTTTTATCTTTTCCTCGGATTTCTTTGGTCTATGTGCACTTTTCTGAAGTCAAAATCTCCAATCTAAAGATATATACAAGTAAAAATAGAAATTTGTTTGAAGAGAACATAATTATACTGCAGTGAAACTTAAGACAGACAAAGAAAAACTTCAAATACACCAAGGTTCAAAGTAAATACATGTGGTTCAAAGTCATGTGTTAGAAGAATGTTACTTGGTTTTATATTTCCATGAATTATGTTATTGCCATATAGGTACTTTAAACCTTTGGCAGTACCCATTGCCACTTTCAGCCTTTGCTTCCAAATCAAGGACTGCAAACTTCCCCTACATAATGTTTAAAATTCTTCCTTTACCCCTTCGTGTTAATAGCAAATTCAATTATCTAATGAAATTCCATGTATAAAATGCTTAAACTTAATTTGTAGATAAGTAAAAGGTCATATATTAGTCCTTACTTGTTAGGTACTGTTCAAGGGAACCGTTGCATACTTGCTCATACACAATCATCAGTTGGCTTGCATAAACCCAACAACATGACCACATTTTTATGTCTAGCACTAATGAGCAACTGTAGTTCTAATTCTAATATCTTTTCTTCATGGGATGTAGTAACTTGATTCTTCTTAACAACTATTTTTACCTGTCTCTCTAGCAGGCCTTCAAAAGTAGGCCCATCTTCACTTTCAGATATAGAGTTCTCAATTGAAAATCTTTCTGTAGCTTTTAGGAGTTCATCATTAGTAAATTCTTTAGGCCATGCATTGTATGGATGCCTACTTTTGCATATAGAGCATGCAGAGGACTTTGAATTCTCCAAAATGATTTCACCTTGACATCCATCCAGTAAATTCTCATGGCAACTTCTCTACGTTTGTGCTTTATCCTGGACTGGTTGATCTGCTTTTGTTTGATCTATCATTCCACTAATAGGTTCTGGTATTAAGCGTATCTTCATTTCCTCAAAGGTGCTCTCCTCTTCTTGATCTTGGCTTAGCTTCTCCCCTTTGTTGGGACCTATCATGTGGTTGACTCTAATTTTCTCTATTGTGGTGCCTTCCTTATGGAGGGTGCTTGGCATCTGTTCTTCAAACTCAATCAGCTTATCAACTACTGTCTGATCCATCGTGCGGTCGTTGATTATCAACTTTCCTAAGCTTCTCTCCTCCCTTGGGGCCTGCTCTGCATCTGTTCTTCAATCTGGCCAAGTTTCTCAGAGTAAAAGAGATTATTTTCAATTATCAGTCTTAACTTCTTTTCCTCCCCATAGAATCTGCTCTCAATTTGCTCCTCTTCCTGACTTTGCTCATTAGCTTTTGTAGTTGTTGGACCTATATTTGATTATTGTTAAACCCTCATATGGAAATGAAATAAAGAAACAACACAAGATCTTAACCTATGATGTAAATAGTAACTCCAAAGTTATCTAGGGGGCGTTGGTTTGAATATATAATATACAAACTAAACAGTTGTTAATACACTCATGATTAAGTTGGTCAAAACATGCTTACACTAGTTTTTTACTACTTACTCTTTGAAAACTTTATATGCTTAAACATCCTTGAATCTTTTCAATATTAGTTGTTTGGATATTAAATTGTGCTTCTACTGTGAATTTGATACTTCTAATTGATTTTAGTCCTCCTTTGTGTCTTATCTGGCATTATTTAATAAACTAACATGTGATAAATTAGTACATTATTAAGTAACAAAGCACTTATACCAATGCCAATGAAGGGTTGCTCAACTAGGAGGATCAAACTGTACCAATGTAGCCCTTCATTGGTATATCTTAAGTACCAAGAAGTGGTTTCTTTTAACACGCACTAACCTGTAACCTCCCTACCCCTAATCTTTCTTTTATCAAAAGAGAATATACTAATATTGGTCTACATTGGCAATCCTCTCTTGTCCCTCATTCTGGAGGTTGTTATATTCTTATACCTTTCTCTTAAGCTTTCACAAGTTCTAGAATATTCCTATAAAATCCACTACTATTTGTGCTTTCCTGATTATATTTATGTTTAAGTTTTCTTGTTCTAGATTTTCTTTGTTACTAAAGGATTTACAGAAACTGTGTGTTTGATCCACACACTGCTGATTTATTTATAATCATAATGATGCTACAATGAAGAATACAATAATGCACAGTATCCATAAATATTAGCTATATAGGTTTCCTTATTTATATAAGATATTAGATATTTGACAGTTACCTTGTGAACCATTTATGTCTGGCACAATTCTTGAATTTGATATAGCTGGAGTAATGTCTTCTGTCATGTGACAGGTTTCACTTTCTGTTATACCTTGTAATGCAGAAACAACCTGAAATTGCCCAAGTGTATGTGATGTAAGTTGACAATGTATATGTGAGGCAATAATAAAATAGGCACTTGAACATTTTTGTCTACTTGCAATGAATCCAAATCTGAGTAATTTTTCTTACTTTGATTTTATCCTTTTACAAATCATGAAAAACTGAACCTTATTCATTATCATGAAATTGCAATCATATGGTAAAGATCCAGATATTCTAGGTTTGTCCAGACAAAAAATTCCTTGTTACCAATATAGGGTTGGTGCATATTGTTATTTGCCTATGTTTATCAGGCATACTTGAGTATTATTCTTTGATTAATTCTTAATATATAATTTATCTTTGAACTTGGAAATATTCTTGAAGCTACATCTTGAATATATCTTGAAAACTCATTTCTATTTTATAGGGTATCCTATTCCTTCAATCTAGAATTTCTTTTATTATGACCATAACTTTATATATATATATATATATATATATATCATCAGTTTACTTCCTTCATTCAATCAATAAACTTTTCCCAAACACCTTTAGGGGGCGTATGGTAGGGGAGAAGTTTTTCATGCTCGGAAATCATGATTTAATGTGAAGTTTCTCTCTTCTATCTTTTGCCATTATATTAAGCAAGAATAGGGAGGAACAAAAGAAAAGCATGATTTGTCATGGTATTAGAACATTGTTTATTGAGTGATTTGGAATTGCAGTTGCGTATTTGGCAAGTATACCGATCGTTCCAAGTAATAAAGTGATATGAAAGATATCGTTCTCACGAGGATTGTTGACCAATTAAATTATAATTAATATCGATAGGTTGGATGACAAATATTTACGAGAAATTGGTGTTGGGTGTATATAACAAATTAAATTAAAACCTAATTATGAACATGAATATTATGGACAGACTATGGAGGGTTGTAATGATATGTGTGGTGAAGTATCTAGGGCAATTCACACTAAATGCTTCCTACCTTCTTACATGTATTGTCTGCTACATTCATCTATCCCAAGTCACTCAAACATGCATCTTCATACCATAATAGCTAAGCCCTACTCCCGTAGTGATCTTAACCCTTTAACCCAAGTAATTACCCTAATCCCTTAGTGGTAGCTGTTAGGTTAAGCATTAAATGATGCAATAAATGGTTGCAAGCATACACTTCTCTCCCTAGTCAATGTAAAGCTTGTCACTTTACCCAAGTCCAAGCACAGAGTCCCAATATTCCTATTGTAAACCCTAGCTTTCAGTACCCAACCAGAATGATCAGTTCCAGAGAGATAGAAACATGCATTCAATAAGATAAAGTGAAATAACTTGATATAAATGAAAGATAGCATCCAATACAATCCAAAAGAGGTTACATTCAGTGCTTAGCCCTAACTACAATATGAAACTAGCCAAACCTCATTATGGGTGGCTGTGTTATAAAAAGTGGCATACCTAGCTGAAGTAAAGGAAGAAGAAGATGGAGAACACCTCCACTTGAGCCTTCAATCTTCCAACCACCCAAGCTAAGGTACCCAAGCTTTCTAAAACCCTATTTTGTGTTGTTTCCCTCCAAGAAGTCATGCATTGAATGCTGAGGTTCAAGTATTTATAACCCAGCTTGTGAAGTCCTTGTTTTGCCCTTGACAGCTTTAATTACAGAGCTTCTGTTAACCTGTGGCACGGATCTGGCGCTGATGGTGCCAGATTACAAAACATACGACGCTCATGGCGCCCACTTGGCGCTCTTAGCATGGACTTGCAGAGATCATGGCACTCCTAGCGTGGACTTGGCACGGATGGCGCCAACTTCCAGAACTTGCGGCGCCAGTGGCGCAGTCTTGGCGCGGATGGCGCCATCTTCCAGTGTCTTTGGCGCTTATGGCGCCGCTTTGGCGCTGATGGCACCAGAGTTTTCTTCCAGGCTTGGTTCTTTTCTTCTGATTTTTGCTTAATCTTGGCACCTTTGATTGATTTCCTGGCAATTTATCACATTATCTCAAATTATAACACAAAAAGGGCAATTATCCATGCTTAATGCTCAATTCTCGCTCTTAAAAGCTTAGGAAAACCTTATGTGCTAGGCGCATATTAGCAGTTTAGAGTTTAATCATTACTACTCTCAATCTTGCACTCAAAATTTCAATTCAAAATTATGTACATTTTTCTTTTTTCTAAGACCCTTAGTATTTCGTAAGCTACATTGAGCTCTGACTAATTCAAATTGAACCAATAAGACCCATTTAAAATGTTAAAGTTCTCAAAGCATGTGTTATCCATTCCCAATACTCAAATTCAAGACCATACTTAAGGGGAACAAAATTCCTTACCACCAAGAGCAACAGGCATTGGTAAGTAATGTATACATTTTTTTAAGGTAATGTATAGTGCTTTACAAGAAGACCCTTATAAAAGCATTCAGTGTTTTGCTTAATACTTTATGCCTTAGGTTGAGTGGCTACTATTACTATACTGAATGGGATATGATACTTTCTTCCTTTTGTACTTTGCATATTGTGATTGGCATCATAAATTGTTGGAACTTACCATATTCATTGATAAATCTTTCCTTAGGATTCTTTTTTAGACATTGTGTTATTACCCCTGAACTCCTGCAGCATAGCATCTTTGTCCATGCATAATTGATTCACTTCTTCCAGCTTAAAAGGAATTTCAGCTCCTTTTATCAACAAAGGAGGTTGTTGTCCATACAATGCTTGAAATGGAGACATTTTAACAGAGATATTATAGTTAGTATTGAACCAAAATTCAGCCCAAGCTAGCTGAGTAGGCCACTGTTTAAGTCTGGTCCCAGTCATACACCTCAAATAAGCCTCCAAACATCTATTTACCACCTCTATCTGCCCATCTATTTGAGGGTGATAGAGGGAGCTCATCTTCAACTGAGTGCCTGCATTTTTAAATTGTTCCTTCCAAAAGAGGCTCATGAATAACTAATCTCTATCAGAAACTATAGAGGCAGGGAACCCATTTAGCCTAACTATCTCCTGAATGAACACCTCAACCACTTCCTTAGCTGTATAAGGATGACATAATGCCAAGAAATGGGCATACTTGGTAAGCCTATCTACTATCACTAAGATAGTATCTTTCCCTTGTGCTTTTGGCAGCCCACCAATGAAATCCATGGATATATCAGTCCATACCTTGGTTGGAATAGGTAATGGCTGAAGCAATCCAGCTGGGAACAGGTACTAGCCTTATTCTTTAGACATATTTCACACTCAGCCACATACTCCTTTATAGATTTCTTCATCCCATGAAAAAATACCACATTAGTTACCCTTTTATATGTTATGAAAATCCAGAATGCCCCCTACAGGTGAATCATATAATTCCTTTAAAAGTAAAGGAATTCTAGCATAATTCTTTGGTAAAGCCAACCTATTTTTGTAATAAAGCTTGCCTCTCTAAATTGTATAGCCAGGTTTCTCAACTGTTTTAGTGAGAATACCCTAATAAATTTTATACAATTTTTGATCCGCTCTTAGTTCATCATCCCAATCAACACACTCTTCCTCTTGTAGCATATAAATTACGGAAAAAACAAACTACCTTGATAGTGCATCAGCTACCACATTTTCTTTTCCAGGCAGTATTGGATTTCAAAGTTGTACCCAATCAGCTCAACAACCCATTTAAATTGCTTATCAGTCAACAACTTTTGCTCATTAACAAACTTTAAACTCTGTTGGTCATTTTTGATGATGAACTTTCCTCCCAACAGATACTGTCTCCACTTCTTTACAGCTAACACAATTGTCATCAGTTCCCTTTCATAGACTAATTTAAGCTGACCTCTTTCAAATAAGGCCTTACTCCAGAAAGCCAAAGGTCTGCCCTCCTGCAATAGTACAACACCTAATCTTGATCCTGATGCATCAATTTCTAGCAAAAATGATTGAGAAAAATCAGGCACCATTAACACAAGCAATTCACTCATCACTCCCTTCAGCTTTTCAAATGACTTATCAGCTTTAGGGGTCTATTGAAAAGCATCCTTCTTCAACAAAGCATTAAGTGGTTGTGCCCACTTCCCATAATCCTTTACAAATCTTCTATAATACCCTGTCATCCCTAGAAACCCTCTCAAACCTTTTATGTCTTTAGGTACAGGCCATTTGTTCATTGCTTCCTACTTGCTTAGGTATGCCTCCACTCCCTTCCCAAATACTCCAATGAACTTTGACCAAAGGTACATTTCTTTTTATTCACATGCAGTTCATGTTGCTACAGTACCTATAAAATTGCCTTGAGATGCATTTGGTGCTCTCCCACATCCTTCTTGTATACCAATATATCATCAAAAAAAACTAACACAAACTGTCTTAAATATAGCCTGAGAACTTCATTCATCAATGCTTGGAAGGTTGAAGGAGTATTAGTCAAGCCAAAAGGCATGACCAAAAACTCATAATGACCTTCATGAGTTCTAAAGGTTGTCTTATGCACATCTTCAGCCTTATTCTAATATGATGGTACCCAGCCCTTAAGTCCAACTTAGAAAACCACTGTGCTCCTCCAATTTCATCTAGTAACTCTTCAATTACAGGCATAGGAAACCTATCAGGTACTGTAATTTTATTAAGAAGCCTATAATCCACACAAAACCTCCAGCTGCAATCTTTGTTCTTAACTAAAATTACAGTGCTAGCAAAAGTACTAGTGTTGGCCCTAATAATTCCAGCTATCAACATCTCCCTTACTAACCTTTCAATCTCATCTTTCTGACAATGAGGATATTTATAAGGCCTAATGTTCAGGATTTTATTACCAGGCTGAAGATTAATAGCATGGTCCTTCTCCCTGTCAAGTGGCAGTCCTTGGGGTTCCTTAAAATCCCCTTCAAATAGCTTTAAAATCTGCTCCACTGATTCAGACACTTCCTCTACTTTTTTTTCTTGCTCTACTGCCTTAACCTCCACCAGAAATCTCTAATCAGCCTCCTCTATGCTTCCTTTGATCAACTTTAAACTGATAGCTGCTTTAATCAACTCAGGTTCAACTTTCAACACAACTCTTTTATTCTGAACTTTAATAGACAATGTCAACTTGTCAAAATTGGCCTTCACTTCTCCCAATCCAGCTAACCACTTTACCCCAAGCACCACATCAGCACCTCCTAGTTCAAACAAATAACAAGTTTGAACCACTTGTAACCCTTGCAAATCTTTACACATCCCCTTGCATTTTATCTTGTGTGTAACGCCTCTCGTGACTCTCTCGTGCTTGATTGATTTTAATTAAAAGCTCGTGTCCTTTTTGTATTAAAATGATCTTAGTTGTAAATTTTTTGCGAAAATTCTTTTTGCCTTGCTTGCTAATGATTTGTTTGTAGTCTAAACGATTTTCCTTACCACGATTCATATAATAAGAATACAGTCCATGATACAGTCCAAA
>PYAF01000943.1:46565-63735 GCA_007407185.1 Glycine tomentella
TAATTTAGAAATCCAAATCAATCCAATTTTTCCTTTATTACCTATAATAGCTAAAAGCTCAATTCTAATTTCTTATTGGTCCATCTTGCCTTAAATTATTAAAATTACTAAATTAATTTATTTAAAACTCTTATTCCTCCTATAATTAAGAATAAATCATATAGATTATACCTCTCCATTTTCCTAGATTTTTTTTTTTTGAATGCTTAAGTTATCCTAGATCGAGCTCTTTTCAAAATCTTTCCCAAAATTTCTAAAATTACTGTTTAGGGTTTTCTGCCACTAGTCATGTTAATAATGTGTTGTCTAAAAGCATTTAATCCCATACTGAGGTTCCCACAAATTTCAAAAGTCATTTGGTCAGTGTCTTTTGACCTAAGGGCATTTTGGTAATTTTACCCTTCACCTAGGGGTAAAATCGTCATTTCCAAAAATGTTCAGGTATCTTTGTAATTGTTTCCCTGGAGGTATTCTTGGTCATTTTTACAACCTTAAGGATTATTTATAAGATTTCCTTATATATATTGCTAGAAGACCTAGGGGTATTTTGATTATTTTCCAAAATGTCCAGGTGTATTTTCGTCATTTCCCTAAATTCTTCTGTATTGCTTCTAATTAACATTTTACTCCTGTAGTTGATTGTGATTCCAAAATTTTGGGGTGTTACATTGTGGCCATCTCTCACTTCAACATAATAGGGTTGTGTGGGAGTTACCTCCAACTCCAATTCTTTCACTAATTTGAGTGAAATAAAATTGTGAGTGGCCCCACAATCAATTAAGACCACCACCTTATTCCTTTTTATTTCTTCCCACAAGTTGAAGGATTTCTTGGTTGTGAACCCCTCAATACTATGCAATGATAGCTGATGCAACTCTTCCCCTTCCCTTCTTCAATCTCTTCTTGTTCCCTACCATCACTCTCTTTCCCTTCTTCCTCCATAATCATCAACCAATTGTTTGTTTTTACAAACATGAGTGGGGTGATATCTTTCATTACAAGTAAAACACTCCCCCTTCCTTATTTTTTCATTCACCTGGAAGGTTTTCTTTCTATTCTAGGCCTCCCCTCCAGGTTTTGCCACCTCCAAAGGTTCCACCACCTTGCTACCCACCTGCTACCACTCCCTACCACTTCTTGGACCTAAACGGTTAGGTCTTTGGAAAGATTGATTCCATTTTCCAGTTCTGGGTAAATTGCCCAGAATTTTATTTTTCTCTTCAACCTACCTTGCTTTCATCATGGTGTCCAACAGTGACTTGGGTTCATGCACCCTTACTTCTGTACCAATTTCCTCCTTTAACCCCTTCAAGAAAATTTCTTTTAGAAATATTTCATCCAACCCCTTTCCTATTCCAACATACTTCTCAAATTGACCAATGTAGCTCTGTACACTATCATCTTGTTTTAAGGCTAACAAAGCCTAAAAAGGGCTTGCTACACTTGTACCTTGAAACCTCTGAACCAAGGCCAGTTTGAAACTGATAAGTGCCCTAATTCAGTTAAATTCATGTTTCAAATGCAGACACTTAACTTTTGATTTCAGAAGATTTGATTATAAATTTGCCCTAAACCTAGTTAAATAGCACCTAGTGCTTGTATAAAAGTTGTTGTTCATATTTTGGAAGATTAATCCAATCATGCTTTGTATTTTGATAGATTCTGTGGATTTCTGAGGCTTCCGAATTAGCAAAGCAAGCAAAGAGGGCTTACATAGGAAACATGGGAGGTGTTACAAGCAATCCAGGCCCAAAATCCATCAAAGCCCAAAGAATTCTTCATGGTTAAGGCATTAACTCGCCCAGGCGACCAAACCATGTGTATCAAGTTCCAAGAAAGCAGGGTTAACTTGCCCGGCAAGCTCCTGCAGGCCAAAATGGGTGCCCAGGCGAGTGGAAGCTGGCAGGTCATGGATTCAATAAATAGCCAACAAAATTTCATCATTTGGCGTCCAATTCTTCAATTCTTTGTTTCCTTAGCTTGTTTCTTAGTTTAGGAACTTAAATACTAGTAGTAGGCAGGTTAGGAAAGTGAGAGAAGTGAGATTTAGTGTAGAGACTCTGCCGGAAAGAAGCGGTGATGGGGCCCTTTATCAATTCTTCTCTTGAGGAGGTTCTCTCCACTATGAGTAGCTAGCTTCTCTAAGGATTGGATGTAATCTTCTTATCCCTACGTATATCTTTTAATATTTATTTATGCATCAATCTTTTCTATTCCTTGTTGGTAATTTCATTCTGTGGTTAATGCTTGATTCTACTTGATCACTAGTTTCATGAATTAAAATCCTAAGTGAGACTGGAAAGTAATCTTAGGGTTTGAACCGAATGATTTTACTCATTACGTTACGTTGCTAGGAATAGGTCATAACGTTATGATTGCATAAAGCACACGATTACGATTATAATGTTGGGATATCTACTTCATATGCGAGGAATCGATTCGAGGCAAAATAGTGTGCATCAATAAAGATAGAAATTGATTTATACATGGTAAATGTTAATTGAATACTAAGGATAAGAATGATGAAATCCAATCCCACTTTCTCATAGATATATTTCATTTACTAAAGTTTAGTAATTTTACGTTACTTTCACAACTAAATGAAATTCCGCTCAACCTACTTGTTCATAACTATTGAACTGTTAAGTTATAATTGGATTAACTGAGTAAGCTCAAGTCCCTGTGGAGACGGTCTTTATAAATTTGTAACTTACAATGACAAATCGGTACGCTTGCCAAAAGTCCTAACAGAAACCCTCCCAAGATTGGGAAGTACTCCAAGATTCCCACCATTGGAACTAGGCCAATGCCTCCCCCTCCATAGCTACCAGAATCGAGTCCACCTTCTCTTCCTCTCTCATGGCCTAGAGACAAAAATTATCTTCATTCGCGACACCCGCCCTTCTGGGTCTTCTCCAACAAACACCGACATCTTAATGCTCTGCCACTGTCGTGCTCTCTCCTCATCTCCTTCCCTATTTCGGCCTTTCGCCCCCTTCGCCTGAATCAGTTCCTCCATCGAAGGTCTCTCCAAGGTCGCTGCCAATTTCTGCAACATCCCTTCGATCAAACCCAAAATAAGAGTTCCTTTCTATAGAAATATAAGATTTGTATATACTTTATGCTACATCAGTTGGTGGGTTTAACAGATAATATGTTGTGATAGTCTTCAGATGAGGTAGTTTAGAAAATTTATATTATCTGTGGTTTGCCCAGTCAGTGTATTAATCTCATCTATGTGTTGTAAATCCTCCATGAGAGTCAAGATAAACCATAACGTGTCATCTTGATGTAAAAAAATTTCACAAGAAGCTAAAGCAGTTTTAAATGTCTTTTTAACATAAGTTGCATAAAAAACTAGTTTAACTGGTTTTGGTTTCTACATGCAATTTCACTTCATATATGTCCTTACTTTAGAGGCAAAAAAATTAATATAATACTTTTTAATAAAAAAATTACAAATTTGGGGTTATTTTAAAACTATTTACGCTTATGGAGCAGTCAAACACGCCTAAATTGGGCGTGACTAATTTTGGTCGCTATTTCAGTCGCTAACTCTTTTTACAACAGAATATTGTGGTTTTTTATGCTAGCGACCACAATATTCTGTCGCAAAAAGTGTTAGCAACTGAAATAGAGACTGAAATTAGCGAGTTAAAAAAAAAGAGTCATGCCACGTGGCACAACTTACTCCCAAATGGTAATTTTTTGTTGACTACCCCCATTTGGGAAGGTTTCTTGATGTTTATTGTGTTTCTTGATGTTTTTATTTCCTTTTCTTTAGGAAGGTTCATGAGAACGTGTACAAACAGGTTTCTTGAATATTGGAAAGACACATTATCACACCCATGACCCATGTCAACCGTGGGGAGAATTCATGGAGTATTGGCCTGAGATAGTGTTGGATACTGGTAAATTCTTCTTTGCCTAGTTTTTTGTTTCTCCCTTATTTTATGTTTTGTTTTACTTAAACATGTACATTACCTCCTTCAAATTTCAATTTATCTTTTTAGTTAATTGTAGTTGAAGTGCTAGCTAGGCTTATAATAATTAATGTGTTTCTTAGCTCGTGGATATTTCTTATGATATATAATAAGATTAAAAAACAATAGGTAGTGTCGTTTTAAACAACAAAATGATAGCTAGTTAGCTACGTTACATAATATTTATACAAATATGGATTAGTACAGTTGCTGTGAAACTAAGAAAATGATTTTGAACTCATCTAAGAGAAGAAAATTCTACCTCCTCCAGCACTTATCTTTACATATTTAAGATTTCAAAATCAAAACTTATTTTTATCATTTGGACTAACTCATTGATTTTAGAAGTGACAAACTAATGATGTAAATATAAGGAAAATACTAACAAATACCTATGAAGGAATCAAAAGTAGAACTTTTTTATTAGGATACATTCTTCAGTGATTTTGATTACAATGTCAACAAATTTTTTAATACAATTTTTTAATGTGTTGATTTCTTAACAAGTAGTGCTCTTAGGACCTTAAAATATAATAGTCTTGTAAGTTTTGAAATTACCAAACGGAAGGCTCTATAATTTTAAGACTAAAACACTTAATTCAATTCTAAAACAAAAAATATTCTAATCAGTTTAGTTAATTACTAAAGAAAAAGTCTAGTACTCCTTTAAAATTATAAATGTAAGATATTTTAGTTCTTCAATATATTCTTTTCTCTTTTTACTAATTGTATGTATCTATTAGTCTGAAAAAGTGACTTATGTATTTAGTTCATGACAAAATCATTAGTAATCTAAATTGGTGCCTAAAAATGTTTACTCAAATGATTGGAAGGACTAAAGTGTTCAATATTTGTAATCTTTAGAAGCTCTTATTTTGTATTTCCTAAAAAACAACTATTATTTTGTAATGATAATACCCAATTTTTTGGATGAAAAAGAGAAAAGCCTCAATGAAGCCCTAAATCATATACAAGTTCTTAACATGGAGTTAGCAGGAAAGGATGCAGAGGTAAGATTTTTAAAAAATGACTAATCATGTCTCACGGATTGAAGTTTCTGGTAACAGATAAAGATTCATGTTTTTTCTTTGCTGTCTCTGACAGATTCAACAAATGAAAGCTTATATTTCAGAGCTAAATTTGCATGTTGAAGCACAGGCCATGGAGTACAAGCAGAAATTTAGTAATTGTATTGAGTAAAATAAAATAAAATGATCTTGGTTGCTATTAGTTATAATTTATATAGTTCAGCAGTACCAACTATGCATGTAGTTTTTTTACAGACTATTTATTGTTCTATTATTATTATGTTATTTTAAATCAGTTCAAAGCATTGGAAGCCATGGCTGAAATCTGGTTATCACACACCACAACTGAAGGTACCAGGGTTGGTTAGAATTCATATTTTATGGTTCAAATAGATACCCTTGTAACCATTGCTTTGCCATAACTTATGTTAGATTATTCATACTATTCTGTTCTCAAAGTTGTTAATTTAATTGTAATAGTGATTCTTTGGCTTCTAAAGGAACATATGGTGAACACTATGTTAGGTCAAACAAGGTGTGTTCTGTTACAATAGAAAATCTTTTGTAACTTCATAACAGAGCTTCTTGTTTTATTAAAGTGTTTATAAATCCTCATTTTCCTTAAATCTATTTTGTTGTGATAAACTATTTTGCACCTTCAACATGATAAACTATTAAACACCTTAAATCTATTTTGCTGTGATATATATGACGGTTCTTTGAGCTTTACAATTTTTTAAAAAAAAATATATTCTAAGACGGTTATTTGAAAAACCGTCTTAGAATTCTCCATTTTTAATTTTTTTTTTAAATTCTAAGACGATTCTTTGAAAAATCGTCTTAGAATCTATACATTCTAAGATGGTTATTTAAAAAACCGTCTTAGAATTTAGTGTTTTTAATTTTTTATATTTTTAAAAATACATTCTAAGATGGTTATTAAAAGAACCGACGTAGAATTCAACATACGAAGACAATTTTGAAAATCGTCGTGGAAAATGTTGATTTTTCACGACGTTGACTACGAAGACGGTTCAAGAATCGACGTTGAATGACTACAAGAACCATCGTAAAAGATCTGTTTTGTAGTAGTGACACATACCATATAGAGGGATTCAACCCTAAATACAATAAAACTAGGTAATATATAAGGTACAACCATTTGAACTAATGTTTAATATTTTGGAGGGATTAAAACCTGAAAATAAAACTGTATATATGAATCAAAGCTAAAACAAAATATAATTATAAGGACCAAAACTAATATTATAAAACCATAAAGACTATGAACTAAAATTTTAAAATATGAAGATCAAAACCAAAATCAAGGTAAAGTACAGATAGAGATGAAAATGGATCAGTCCCCCTATCAGGGGTCTTTGGCCTGACCTGAGTTGTTTATTATAAAGGTCATACTAAGACTTTTTGAAAAGTCTATTTAAATAAAAAGATCAGGCTCAAGCTTTAAAAAAAATTCTGTTAGACCTGTCGAGCTGATCTATTTAATATATATATATATATATATACATTGTCAATTTGTCATACCCTAATTCTGTTCGGGTCCCAAAAAAAAGGAAAATAAAAATATTTTTAAAAAATAATTAAAAAACGAAAATGAAAGAACGAATAACTATTTAAAAAAATGAAAACAAAAAAGGAAATGGAAATGATGCAATGGAAAGAATAAAAAAAAGGGAAAGAAAATTATTAAAACAGAAAAAAAAGGAGAAAGAAAACGTAAAAAAAAAGACAAAGGAAAATAATAGAAAAGGAAAAATGAAAAGAAAAATATTACAAAAGAAAAAAAAATATGGAACAGATTAAAGAAAGAAAAAAAGGAAAGAAAGATAATAAAAAAAGAAAAAATGAAAGAAAGATAATAAAACGGAAAAAAAGGAAAAATAAGAAAGATTGAAATAAATTTAGATTTAAATTTACAAATCTCTATATTCATATTTATGACAAGCTTTTTAATAGGCTCGTAGGTCAAGTCAGGTTTTTAAATAGGTCACACCAAGCCTAAAAAAAACTAGAACAGATAAATAGGAGGTCAGACCAAACTTTATATTTTTAAATCAGGTTAAGACTAGACCTAACTAAATCTGATATGACCTATTTCCACCTATAAATACATGATAAACAAAATTGAACCAATAATGAAAATATCTGGTCTTTAACCCTTTGTTCTTTTCATTCACTAACCAAACAAAACATGTAATCCTTATCTTGCGTTAGCATAAATTACTTAGTATCTGACACCTCTCTCCACCACATACAAATGCACAAGGCTTTCTCCCAGAAAATAGAAAACGGCAACAATAACAAGAAATGCTATGAGATCGCATTTTTATATTTGCTCTTGTAACGTACTTATATGGGAGAAAACTTCCCCTTTGTTTAATGTTACAGACCTTCTTGTACTCCTAGAGGAACACCATACTGAAGACATTCCTTATGGTTGGTACTTGGTTTTCTGCTTTAATTATTTCTTTAAAAAAAGTAACAAGGCCCATGCGATTCACACCCTGCTTTGGCATTACATGTCAGTTTTTTTTTTTTTAATTCTTCTACAAAAATATCTTTCACGGTAACTAGTTTTTATAATGTAGTTAAATTATTTATTATATGTGTTTAATTTTATTTTTTGATTAAATAATTTAATAACTTTTATGAGTTGAGTAAAATGTGCATATTAATTTATTTAATGTGATTAATTTTATTTCTTCTATTAAATAAGATATCCATATTAATGTATTTATTTTAATTAATTTCAGTGTTTTATTTTTCATTTATGTTAAATAATTTTAATAGTTGTCGAATAACTGAAATTTCAAATGAGACAAAAATATTAGACAAAATGAAATACATCCAGCATATATAAATATTATGTGCTAGTCTTTTCTTCCTCTAATAAGCACAACTCGCTTTAGTGTCTATATCTGCTTCTTTCAATGTGTCTCATGTATAGATTCAAGTGTCAATCCCCTTAGTAATCATCCTTCAACTAAGCATGGCTTAGAAATCTTTCAAATTATTCTTTCAAAAAGTGATTTAACATAATTAAGTACAATGAAAGAGTGACTATTAATTGTTCAATACATAGTGAATATATATATATATATATATATATATATATAAAATGAAAGTTTCTCAAACTAGACTCCACAAGGCCGCCAGTAGGGAGTTGCATAAGTACTTTTGAAGGATCTCTTTAGTGCGAGTATGATGCATTGATGGGTAATGTATATCCGCCACATGCGCTCCTCTACTGGCATGGTTAAAAATGTGAACAAGATACTGAATAAACCTCTAATGTTATTCCATGACGGTAGACACATGCATGAGTTGTAATGACGTGCGATGAACGAGGAATCCCCTATACATGACCAAATTGTTCGCATTAATGAGTCTGATCTGGTGAAGCCAGAAAAGTATGAGATGTCTTGGAAAGGTGGCTCTGCTCTGTGGGCTCCATGAGGCATCCACTGGCCTCCTTTGGTTGTAGTACATCTAGCATAGTCCTAGTGGTGTACATGTAATCGGAATTACCTTCACAATCTCCCATCCACAAGTAAAGGTGTAACGCCTAAATTTCCTTAACTTATTTTTTTAAAAATCTTCACTCATTATTTATTATTTATGAGAAAACAAAATTTTTCCGCTTAAATCATTCATTTACGTAGAATTAAGATTCTAAGCGAGTGATTTAACCTACTATGGTTGTGAGTTCATTATAACATACAGTCCAAATATAGATTAATATAAACAGTCCATGTACAGTCCAAAATATTTTGTCCCAAAATAATATACAAACAGTCAAAGACAAAATACGGATCAACAGAAAATCATAATCTCAGCACACAGTTCATCTAGCTCCTTCATCACACCTTCTTCAATGATATCCACAGTTTACTGTTCCTCTGCTCGCCCAAATAATTTGGGATCATCACAGGTGTCAACCACAGACACAAATAGGGTAAGTTCAAGATAAACAGAGTTTAAATATCAAAATCATTTCATCAATAACCAACATAACATTTATGATAAAAATTGCATGGAAATGTATGATGCATGATTCCTCAACTATTCAACACATGGCCATAGTCAATATAGCCCCATCCCAGTGGCACAGATTGGATCGACCAGTCAGGGTAGGTCAGTGTTGCAATAGGACTCACACCCACACAACATGAGATCATCATGGGTAGGTGATTTCCCCACTGTGGCTACCCCCCAGCTTAGACACCTTTTGTCTAAACGCTCGTCTCAATCCTCAGCTATCTGACACCTCCTCTTGAGGTTAACATCGCGGCTTAACCCCCGTAGGGCAATGCGGCTTAACCCCCGCAGGGCTGATGCATATGAATGAAACATGCATGAATAATCCTTTTCGTATGTCATCATCAATATTACTCTTCCTTTAGCATCATATTCAAAGACATACTGATTATTCAATACATACAACGTTTTTTCATTCATCACATAAAATTTATAAATCATACATCAACCACACGGTTTTCAAGCCTTAATTAAAGACATTTAATTAGTCACATATTAATCAATTTTAGTTGCAGAACACTTGAAAGAACGATGTAAAACTATACACCATACAATTCATCCAAACATTTGTATTCATTCAAGGATTCACCGTTATTTTAGTCATATATATTTCAGAACAAATATATCTAAGCTTAAACATAATATATAAACATACTTAGAAATTTATAGAATACCCAATAAAGGCATAACTTTAGTAAAATATTTGCTATGTAATACTATCTTTTTAATGATTTATTTACTCAAAGAAAATCATAATACCCAAAGGTTTAAACTTCTTAAACATTTTCTTACTAAGTTACATTAAATTTATTCTTTCAATCAATGATTTATTAATCCAAATCCAAATCAATTATTCTTCAACAATAGCTATAATACTTAAATTCCTTAATCTTTATTTAAGTCTCAATTAATTCACCTTCATTTAAACTCAAGTATTTAAGCTAAAAATCAAATTTCTTAATTACATGGTACGTAAAGGATTAAATTTCTTTTGAAATGATTGTAAATCTTAGCATGATTCATATTTAAACTTTGCCTATCAAAGAACTTCCCATACCTTTGTTGCCTTTAAAATTGGACAGCTTTTCTTCTCTTTTTCCTTGAGTTTCACGTGAGCTTCTTCAAGGTAGGGCCTTGGTTTCTTCTTTGCTATTTTAGGTACAAGATTTTAGCTTGAAAGTAATAGAAAGGTCAAGGGAAGTAAAGGTGAAAAAGGGAGTATACGGTTTTAGGGAGTGTGCACGGTTTGCCTTGCTTTTGGTAGGTGGAAGTGGTTTGATTTTGCTTTGAAAAGGACAATGGATGAAGGCTGCACGTTGCTTTCTTTTTTTTTTTTTTCAGCCTCCCTCACGGTCCCCACTTGCTTTTATACAAAGTGTTTGGCTTTTGCTTTCAAAAAAATCTATAAATATCTACCTTAAGTAATTATGGCTTGCTTTACATGTGCTTTTCTTTTATTGGTTAATCCATGTTGTTCTTCCAAGTGTATAGTTTCAAGAGTTTTCTATACTTCTCCTTGGCTGAAGCTTGTTTTTCACGTGCCATACCATTTTGATAGCCAATTCCATTTGGTTTGTAGCTTATACGGTTGATGTCTTAAGCTTTGAAATAAATTTTACTTCATAAATATCCTAAAGCATTTATTATCATTCTACATGAACCAATTAAAATTAGCTTAGACTTTTCAACCTTCCATGTGGTCATGCATGACTTTTCTAAAGCTTTTCTCCCTTGGATTTCATAGTTCACGTTTAAAGCTAGGACATATTTACACAATTTCCTTTTATTACATGTAATAGTAATTTTCTAAGTCCTTATTGGTCCAATTTGTTTTCAATTAGTAAAATTTCTAAACTAACTTGTTTAAGAAGTCTAGTTATCCTATAATTGAATGAAAATTCTATAAATTGTATCAATCATTTTTCTGTGTTTTTCAGATACTTAGGTTAGTCTGTATTAAGTTCTTTTCCAAAATTTCTATTAAAATTCCTAGAAATTCCAATTCATGGTTTCTTGTCAACTAATTTGTTTATAATTTATTTTCTAAGAGTATATTGTCTTTTCCTTAGGTCCCTACAGAATTTCCAAAATTATCTGGCCATGTTTTAGATAAAGGGTATTTTGGTCATTTTCAGAATTTCTAGGGACATTTTCATCATTTTTTCCTTAAACTAATTTTTGTCAAATACAAGTGTATATTGATTTTTAATGAGAAAACTCACAATTATGAGGGTGTTACAAAAGGGAGATTGCTCAGTATATAAATCAGCAAATTGGTACGAACCAATCGTCGAAAAGTTCTCAAAGATATAAACTTACAAAACCATAAACATAATTAGGTGTCGTAAATTTAAAACAAGGAAATACAAATGCCAAAGAAAATTAAAAAAAAATGGTGCATGTAGGAAAGTCATATATCATTCGAACTACTTTTTATGATGTTCGTTGGCTTGTCTAAGTTGATCATAAAGTTATGTGAAGGAAGAGGCACCCCATGCATAATCTACACATCTATCAAGATCGTAAAAAAGCTTTTAAGTATGTCACATCACACATTGAGAACTCTCGTTAGCAAGGATGGTGGAACCCACCAAATGTAGTACTGAGCTTTGATTGCTAATGCACAGTTAATTTTTTCACACAAATATACAAGAAAGAAATAAGAAATATAAACATAAACATACATATTCTATTGTTATTAACACAAACATATAATTTTGTTATTCAGGATAAATTAAGGTCGGAGGAACCGAATTACACTATAATTTTTTCAAACAAAAATTCTTAAGAATTTGGGTCCTTCCAACCCAAATTCAAATTTTTTTTCTTTTCTTTCTTTTTTTGGTGTTTTATTTAAGAAAAATATTTTTTAATATAAATAAAGGAAATTAATTCAAAATAATAAAATTAGAAAATATAAATAAAAATAGATTAATTTTAAGTAGCATTTTAGCATGTGTATTTGCATAGAATAATAATTTATTTTATATGTTATAATGAAAATTTGAGATAAAAAATATTATAAAATAAATTATCTTTTATATTTATGATAAATATTTCATATTGTGATATAAAATTATTTTTAACTATTGATGACTTATTTAAAAATATATTTAAAAAGAGTTAGAAATAAAATAAAAATAATATATTAAAGAAGATAAGAAATTGAGAAAATCCCTAAAAGCACTCTAGTTAAAAACACTCTTGTTGAAGAATTCTTTCTAAAAACACTCTTGTGTGAGATAATTTTTTCTAATTTATATATATATAGTGATTTATATAATTAAAGCATATAAGTTGCAACGAAATTAAATACATTGATAACATAAATAGTAAACAAAAAAAAATTTGCATAACTACAACTTCTAAGACGGTGAGGACACTTATTTTTTGAATGGCCAACTAGACTACAGATTGATCAACGTTTTGGTTGACCTCTTTCTCTCACATCCATATTAGTCTGTATTCTTGTTGATATTGGTCGAGCTATTTTATTTCTCCTCATTGCTGGATTGACACATAATTGTGCTCATTCATATGGTGTGGTCAATAATCGTGATGACGCATGCCTGCTAACTGTAACACCCCGTAGACCTCCGGTGTATTAGCATTTATAATATCAGATTAGCGCTTAAAACTTCATTTAAATCATTGCGGAAGTGAATCGTACCGTATTTCTTAATTACATTATGTATGGAATATACAAACACCTCACACCCAAGCATAAAATCAAGCCCCTGCTTATCCAGTATAATATAAACACAACATAATAGGCAGATATACAGAAACCACAACAAAGATAATCAGGAGGAATCATCATCAGTTAAATAATAACATAAGCTCTGTACATATACATCTCAGAATCAAAACCACACATGTGGTCATACAATAGACATATGTACAGCACAATGGGTGTACACACACCCTGTCCCCACACAGGGAAAACCAAGACCGGCATCTACCAAGAAGATCCACTCTGGTCTTCTACTGCAGCCCTCAGCCACGCCAGCAAACTCTACTAGGGCCTCCTGCCCTGTGGCCACTCTTCTCTACTATAAGAATCACCTAAAACCACAACCCCACACTGGGTGAGATAAACATCTCAGTAAACTCAGGGTTCTAGGAGATCCTCCCTTCCCCTGGTTCACCTCCAAACACACACAATATCCAAACCATAGACATAGCCTAGGACATCATCCTAGCTCTCGTAACCCGGCTACCGGGGTAATATCAAACAAGTGTCATCTCTGGACACCATCAGCATCAAAGGTGTAATACCTCATGCTAGCTCTCACAAACATCTCGCAGAGGTACCATCACACAAGTGTCAACCACTGGACACTTTCCAACATCAGAGAGGCACCGCCTCATGAACTATATAAACATTGCCTGAGGGCAACCACTCAGGACTTTACTCATCCAGATATGGCTCATCTAAGAGGCTCTCATCCCCCTCAAGATCCCTTCTCTTAGAGATGCAACATATCTGTATACAGCCTGGCCTGGGGAAGAACATCAATACAGGGCAATCATTCTCAGGACTTCCACAATCACATGCCTGAGAGAGATCATCCCACACAGGGGCACTCAATCCCTCAGGACTTTCAGTCCACGTGCCTGAGAAAGATCATCCATACAGGGCACTCATCCCTCAGGACTTCCAAGCACGGTCTGAGGAAGATCATCCATAAAGGGCACTCATTCCTCAGAACTAACAGTCCACTACCTAAGAGAGATCATCCGCTACGGGGCACTCATCCCTCAGGATTCTCAACCATTGCCTGAGAGAGATCATCCATACAGGGCACTCATCCCTCAGACTCTCCGTTTACTGCCTGAGAGAGATCATCCACTAAGGGGCACTCCATCCCTCAGGACTTCCAATCCACTCTCTAAGGAAGATCATCCACACAGGGGCACTCATCCCTCAGAGCTTCCAATACCACTGCCTAAGGAAGATCATCCTCCCGAGCACTTATTCCAAGGAAGTCCACAGGACATATTCTACTGGCCAGAGAATCTCATCTAATCCGATACTATCATATTATCATCTTAACCTCAATCACCGACCACCACCATGGTCTTTATCTCATACTCAGTCATAGAACATTATCACAGTGTTCATCCATCAAAAGAGCCCAAGGCCAATCACACCTGTACCAACAGGTGTACCATTCTCACAACACTACCTTAGTGTCTATAATCCATACATTCACCTATAGTAACATCCTAACACCATCCTGGTGTTTAACTCTCATAATCATCAACAATAAGCCACAATGGCATTTCCCTCAACAGCATATACATGTCTCAGTAATTATAACCACATACAATAACAAGATGCAGGGCATACTAACCCATCACCCACTTGGGTGGTGAAACAAAGGCAAGGGAATTATCCCAAGAACAATGAGCTTACCTGTTACGCCGGGCTCTTCAATTTCACTCCTTGAGCGGTGGTCTGCGTCACTGACACTCGCGGTGTCAAGCCCTGACAAGGCATACAAATGCATATCACAGACCATTCAATCATATAAACATACACAAGCTCATCAAGCAGTCCTTCACTGCCACAAAGAAAGGAACCACAGTCCTTTCCATAGGCTTTAAGTCATCTAACCTATGGTTCATTATAGTTCATCATCCACAAAACCCTTCTATAGACCCTTAAAGGTCTTTCACAACATAATCATGGCATTAGAGTCATTACAGACTCAATATAAGCCCTCACAATGAGCTCTAAGCTCTACAAGCTCAACTAGCTTGAACGGTCCATATCACACACACAAGGCACTATTCATAAGGCCTCTCAGGTACATCAAAACCATCAACAAGGCTCTTGCATGTCATATAATCATCAAGTGACTCAAACACAAGTCACACATGCCAAACTCAGAGCCAAAACCCAAAGTTCACCAAACTACAATCTGAGAGCTAATCCTTCATTACTAAACCATTCTAAACACATATCTCAACAGGACCCATGGCTAATTCTAGCCCCAGCTCAAATGGGTCACTATTCACCCAAACCCCAAATCTCAAAGTCAATCGGAGAAACTCGAGTTTCTTACCTCAAAAATGATGAGGAAAGCCTCTGGACCTCTTCCCTTAGCTCGGGTGTCCGTGATATGCCGTTATTCCTCGCCCAAACTCGAGTTCTAAGAGTTCTTCTTACAAGGAAACACTCTGATCAAGGGGTTTTTAAGGAAAAAAAATGAAGGATTATAGCTCTCTAGATGTCTCTCACAAGTTTGGTGGTTATAGGGAGTGATTTGGTGAAGAAATAAGGGCTCAGGAAGCTTGGGTCACTCAACAATGGAGGTCTAGTCACAGGAGAAAGAAGAAAGGAAGAAATGGCTGAAAATTTCGTGTTTTGGCCCTTATATACTGAACCTGACCGACATGTCACGCCAATCACGCCACTCTGGCGCTGATGGTGCCAAAATCCAGTGTATCTGGTGCTCTTGGCGCCACTTTGGCGCTCCTGGCGCCAATTTCCAGCATCTGTGGCGCTCCTGGCACCAGACTCCATCCGTCGCTAAATCCGTCGCTAATTCTGTCGCTAAATCCGTCACTAAGGCTTTTGCGACAGAATTTTATAAATTTAAATTTTTATTTCTTTTATTCCCTTTTTATAAAAAGCCTAGGTTATTATACTAATAGGACTTTGTACACATTCGACACATAGTCCAATGTGTACACTAGATGTATATATTACATGTAATCTATATTGATGTGCTCACATGCAGCAATCACATGTACACATGGCATGAATAGCTTTTTTGAGGCTTCCCACAATCGTATGTTCTTTGATCTAGCCTCATAGTGAATTTTCCCATGTGATGCCTGTTGGATTCAAAGGAATCACTTGAAGAATGGACAAAGAATCAAAGCTTG
The DNA here is from genome assembly GCA_007407185.1 of Glycine tomentella. NCBI lineage: Eukaryota > Viridiplantae > Streptophyta > Magnoliopsida > Fabales > Fabaceae > Glycine > Glycine tomentella. The sequence continues at coordinate 62,533 of PYAF01000943.1, forward strand.
GTTTTAGCTTTCAACATGCTTTGAAGCATTGAAGAATTACTTGTGATTAAATGTAAAAGGAAAAAGCATTTTTGGTGATCCAAGTGCATTGCATTCACATCATTCATTTAGTAAATTAGTTTTAAAAAATTGAATTCACAAGGCTTTGATAAAATGCTTAAGTTTCATAGTTAAATCAAAGGTTTTTGGAAAAATAAGTTTTCTACTGAGTTAATCGATTACTTAATTGTGATAATCGATTATTTTGTTCTTAGTGCTTTCTGAAAAACTTTTCAAGAACAATGTAATCGATTACGTATCGGATTAATCGATTATTTTACCTTGGTTCACATATAAACTGCCTTGATGATCATTTTAATCGATTACCTTTAGGCTGTAATCGATTACATAGGCTAAACAGGAAAAATCATCTCTCTGTCTTAATCGATTACCAAATATTGTAATCGATTACATCATATGCCTATGCTTAACATATCTTGCTTCTTTAATCGATTACTCTGTGTATTTCATGTTTATGAAGCTTCCTGCATTAATCGATTACCAGAATCCGTAATCGATTACATAGTGTATTTCGTGGTTATGAAGCTTCCTGTTTTAATCGATTACATATCGAAGTAATCAATTATTCTGTTCATTGCTTCAACCCATATTTTTATAGAACCCTTTAATCGATTACATGCTTGATTTAATCGATTACATAAGTAAAATAATCGATTATTGAGCGCGTTTAATCGATTACTGACGGTTAGAAAAGTTTGTTATAAATAGAACCCTTGCTCAGCTTGTCTAGTAACTTGATCAATTCATATTCTGAGCCTACCTAAGCTTTCTAAACACTTAGTAATTTTTCTGGGTTCTATGAGTGCTTGTCTTCACTAAAACTCTTATGGTTTTTTAAGTGATTCTTGAAGCGAGAAGAGTCTTTTCAAAGGTTAAGGAAAAAGATGTTCTGAGATTGTTTTCATCATTCAACTTGGTATATTCATTCATAAGCATATCATTCATTGGATCATCAGGTGTTTTCTCTCCTTAAATTTTTCCATTCTGAAGCTCTAAGTTTCCATTGGCACCCCTTAGCTCGACAAGACAAGACCCATGTATCCTTCGCACACCTCTTGTGTTAGAAAGTGACATGGTTCATAATGTGCCACATTTTAACTACATGTTTGATGTCCTCCAACTAACAGAATCGTTGATCAACAT
>PYAF01000943.1:75412-93028 GCA_007407185.1 Glycine tomentella
AGCTTCATAGTGTTTGAAGTGAACCAGTATAAATCTTTGTGTGTTGATTGTTTTCTCTATATTTGTTATATCTTGTTATTCTTGATTGTGTGTTTTTGTTATCAACCAATTTGTTAAGCTATTGCATACACTGAAGTGAGTATTAGATTGAATAGAGATTCTTGGCTTCAAAAGTGATAAAGATCCAAAAGGGAAAAAAAACTCTGATTTGTTCAAGAAAAATTTTTAAATTACCAAGCCTAACCAATTCACTCCCCCTCTTGGTTAAGTGTGAAGTGTTCTAATATTTTGCAATTGTGTGTGTTCATATTGTTTTCAATGGTACCCAAGGTGGATTACGTAGGTCGATAGGTTGTAAATCCATAAATGAGTGAGCTTTGCTATTTCCACCCCTTCATTTCTATTTAACCTTCCTTAAAAGTTGGTTTCTTCATATTGATGAAAATGTCTCTCACAAAGGAAACAAGTATTCGCTATGTATGTTCAACACTTACATAACAAAAACTTGTTTTCATTTTGTAGTTGGATGTTTTCATTAGGTAATACTTTTCACACTCCTTATTAAAAACTTGTTTTCATTTTGTAGTTTGATGTTTTCACTGTGTAATACTTTTCACACTCCTTATTACACAACAAAAGCTTATTTAAACTTAACACTTTGTGATGGTTTTTTATTGCCACAAAATTGGATGATACTAAATTCACTTATTTTCAAAAGTTGAAGGAATAAATTCATATTTTGAAAGTATATGGTCCAAAATCAAGTTTGACCAAATATAAAGACTAAAAGCATATTTTTTTTCCTTAAATTTGTTATATTTTATGTGAAGTTGGTTTAATAGTGAGTTTAATTCCTAAAAAATGAGTATTTTTTATCTTTACAAATATTGGTTAGAATTTGGTCCAATTATGACATAGATTTAGGAGAGATTATACCTTTGTTCAATAAGATATACATTTTATATGTGTGTGTGTGTGTGTGTGTGTGTGTGTTGGATATATGAGGAGCAGGAAGAAAATGAAGCAAGAAGCTTGTGCCTTAGAAGAAAGTTTTGAGCTTTTCACATACCAATGAATTTGTAATTTGGTCAAGTGTATGAGAGACTAATCTTATGATCCTTGCATTGCATGAACATGATTATTAACATGCATACATGATTCATTAAAGCATTAAAGCTATTCATGTTTGTGAATTCTCATGGTTAAGTTTTTGGAAAAATGAAATTCCACTGCTTTAATCGATTACACAAACGATTTAATTGATTACAGGCTTCTGTTTTAAATCTGGAAAAGCCATGAAGAACATTTTAATCGATTAAAGGCTACTCGTAATCGATTACTTAGCACAAAATGAAAATTATGTTTTCCTGTCTTAATCGATTACCATGATATCCTAATCGATTATTGAAGTTCATTTTTAAATGTGCATGACTGACTTAATCGATTACTACAATCTGTAATCGATTACACAAGTTTGTTTCAAAACTATAACTATTTGATTTAATCAATTACCACAATCTGTAATCAATTACATGAGCTTGTTCCAAAACTAAACCTGACTGCTCTAATCGATTACGACTCGGGTTAATCAATTACCTTGCTTGTTGTAACTTTCCAGGTTATGCTAAGAACATTTTAATCGATTATTTGTCAATTTAATCGATTACATGGCGCTTTAATCAATTACATTCTGTTATAAAAATTGGTTATAAATAGATTGAAGGCTTGTCTGAAATTACAACTTACAGACTTTGAAATTACAACTTACAGGCTTGTCTCAAAGTTAGAAAGGATTTTCTGAGTTAGCAAAGTTCTTGTCCCACCTTTTCATCTTCATAGCATATTGAAAGATTTCTTGGGCAAGATTTTCAAAGAAGTTTTAGAGAGAAAGTTCTGAATTTGATTTCTGCATTTCAACTCTGATTAGTAAACCATATTCATTGGATTATCAGGTTGTCTCTCTCCATTATCTCTTGTTGTAAATTCATTTTTTGTATTCTTGGTAGTTTGAAACTATTGTAAAGGGTTCTCTAAGCTTTTTCTAGAGTGGGTTTCTCTAGAGGGAAAAAGTAAAGAATGGTTATCTATGTCTTGATCACTAGAAGTCTAATAAGGTTTTTTAGAATTTTTGTTCTTTATCTAGGTTTGCTAAATGGTGATTGTTGTAAAGCTTGTATGAACTGAAATTTGATAATAGTGGAACTTTAATCTAGTGTTGATTAAAATAACTTGATGTAGCTTCTCTTGAGATGTGAACCAATATAAATTCTTGTGTTGTTCTTTATTCCTTAATCTCTTCTTGTTATCTTGATCATTAGTTCTTGATGTTATTTTCATTACTTAACAAGTTTTGTTTTTAAGCAATTGACTTTTTGGGATGAGTGATTTGATTGATTTGAAGCATTCTTAGTTTAATTGTGATTAAGATCCTATAACTCTGATTTTCTAAATAATTTTTTTAAAAGATCAAGTTTAAACCAATTCACACCCCCCCTCCCCCGTCTTGGTTATTGTGGGTATTCCTATTGTTTTCAATTGGCATCAGAGTAGGTTCTTGAGTGTTATTCAAGATCACTATCTTTCTTTAAAAAGAAAATGTATACCACACAAATTACCTTCAAGGAGGGTGCCTCCCTCAATCGTCCTCCGATGTTTGAAGGATATCACTTTAGTTTTTCAAAAAATAGAATGCAAATCTTCATTCAATCAAATGACTCAGGTGCTTGGAATGCAATAGAAAAAGGTCCTTTGATTCCTATTAAAACTGTTGGTAATGATATAACTCCCGAAGAATGGGATGAAATGACAAATGTTGAAGAGAGAGTTGTCCAATCTGATTTCAAAGCTAAGAACACGATTACTTCTGCACTTTCTTCTGATGAATTTTTTAGAACTGTTAGTGCAAAAGTGCAAAGGAGATGTAGGAGATGTTTGAGATAACTCATGAAGGTACAAATGAAGTAAGAAGATCAAGGAAGCATACCTTGATCCATGAGTATGAAATGTTCAAGTTGAACTCCACAGAAAACATATCTTAGCTTCAAACAAGATTCACTCACATAGTAAATCATCTTCTTGGTCTTAGAAAGATTTTTTATACTGAAGTGTTGAACATCAAAATCTTGAAGTGTCTCACAAGACCATGGCAACCAAATGTGACAGTAATCAAAGAATCAAAATATCTATCCAAAATGTCAATGGCTGCACTTTTTTGTAAGCTTCGTGAGTATGAACTTGAAATGTCACAACTAACCAATGCAAAAGATGCAGATAAGAAACATAAAAGCATAGCCTTGAAGGCTACATCCTCAAAGGTAGAAAAGGAAGAAGACTCAAGTGAAGAAGATGAAGATGACAACATGAACCTAATTGTCAAAAATTTCAGTAAGTTCTTCAGAAGAAACAAGAACAGAAAGTTCACAAAGTTCAACAACAACAATAACAACAACAAAAAGAGTGACAACAACAACAACAACACAAACTTCACTTGCTTTGAATGTGGTAAGCCTGACCACATTAAATCTGAATGCTCTATCTTTTTGAAAAAGTAACAAGGTGAAAAAAAGACAAAGAAAGAAGGAAAACCTAAGAGAGCCTATTTAGCTTGGGAAGACAATGAGTCAACAACTTTTGAATTGTCAAATGAAAATGAAGAAGCAAATGTATATGTTTCACTTCCACAATAAGTGAAGATGATGAATTCTCAAGTGATAAAATAGAGGTAAATTTTGAATTTGATCATGTTGTTGATGCTTTCCATGAAATGCATGAAGAGGCTCAAAAGCTTGCAAAATCCAATAATAGGCTAAAAGGAAATCTTAGATGGCATGTCACAAAACTTGCAGAAATGCAAACTGAAATTTGTAACTTAAAAGAAGAAAATGAAAAACTTGGTTCAAGCTACAAAATGAATGGATGTGTATGTGTTTCTTCTTCATCAAATGTTGACAAATACAAAGCTTTGCAAGAAGAATTTGATGAGTTCAAGAAGAGTCAAGGTGAAAAACATATCTCAGTACTTTCAAAAAATAATTACTTGGTTGATATTTTGAAAAGGATTTATAAAGGAAAATGCAATTTAGCTGAAATGTTAAGTGTGCAAAAATATGCTGGAGATACTTTTGGATTAGGTTACAAACATGGATCAAAGTCTTTTGGAAAAACCAAATTTGTGCCTCCAAAACAGAAATATAAAAAAGTTGTTTCAAAAACAAAGTTTAATCACATGACTCATTTTGAAAGATTATCAAGAGTTGTAACTTGTAACTATTGTATGAAGAAAGGTCACACATCTAATAGATACTATGCTAGGAGATTCTATGTGCCAAATGGAGAATGCATTTGGGTGCCTAAGAAAAATAAAATAGCTAACCCATATGGACCCAACCTTAATTGGGTACCTTCCTTTGTAAATTGATTTGAATTTTGCAATTGTGTCTAAGAGCAAGATCATCATTATGGTATCTTGACAGTGGATGCTCTAGACATATGATCGGTGACATATCAATGCTCACAAATTTGACTTTTAAAGATGGTGGATTTGTCACTTATGGAAACAACAACAAAAGAAAGATAGTTGGTGAAGGAAGCATAGGAGACAACTTTAAAACCAAGATCAGAAATGTCCTTTATGTGGAAGGTTTAAAGCATAATCTTCTAAGTATAAGCCAACGATGTGACAAATGATTCAAAGTGTCATTTAATGACAATTGCTGTATGATATGTGATGGCCAAACTGGTGAGGTGATTTATATAGGTAAAAGAAAAGGTAATATCTATTTACTCTCTATAGGTCATGCATTCATTCACAACACTACTTGCCTAATAAGTAAAATTGATGAATCTTGGCTATGGCATAGAAGGGCAAGTCACATTAACATGCATCATATGAACAAGCTTATTAGAAAAGACTTAGTTATTGGTGTTAGATACATGGGGAGTTGGAAGAAGGAGGTGCAAGTTTCTCAAAGTAAGGCTAATGTAGTTGGCTTGGTGTTTTAGCTTTTTACATGCCCAATCATTTTGATGGCATTTGTAATTTGTCTAAGTAGTTCAAGTACATAGCCTAGTGATCCTTCAATAGCATAATTCATTTACATGCATTCATATGTAGAATACAGGATTAAATGCTTGCATTTACAAAGAAAATCACATGGCTTAAAGTTTTGGAAAAATCAGTTTATGCATGGCTTTAATCGATTACCATTACTATGTAATCGATTACATGCTTGTGTTTATTTCTGGAAAAGCCATGTTAAACACTTTAATCGATTACCTCTCTTTTGTAATCGATTACCAAGTGTTATTTCAAAATATGTCTATCTGTGTTAATCGATTACAACAAATCGTAATCGATTACTTAGTTCATTTTATATATAGTACGAGTCTGCCTTAATCGATTACAAGCAAGGCATAATCGATTACAAAGGCTTGTTTTCTATCTGAGCTTATCTGTGTTAATCGATTACATCATGTATTAATCGATTAAGTTGTTCATGAAACTTTTCCAGAAAGCTCAAGAACATATTAGTCGATTATTTAATTGATTTAATCGATTACATATGTTAAAATAATCGATTACCTAAACGGATTAATCGATTACAGTTAGTTAAATCAGTTTTTTATAAAAAAGGCTTTTTGGGTCTGCACTTCATAAGTTTAATGAGAATTTTTCAAAGCGAAATATTCCTTGAGATTTAGACTTACCCAAATGTTCTAAGTGCATCAAAAAGAGAAAGAAACTAATTTTACATTGAGTCACATCTTGTGAGAAGAATCAAAGAGTTAATTTTTGAAGATGATGTGTTTGTAAGAAAAAGAGATTTCAAGGAAGACTAGTCTGTGCATTGACATTCATTCAACCTGATTTATTGGTAACATCAAACATTCATTCAATCATCTGTTAAGGATCTCAGGTTGTGTATTTCTTGAACTCTTTCTTGTAGAATTTCTGTTTTAGAATTCTATGGTGTAAATCATTTTAGTTCTTTCAAGCTTTCTTGAGTAGGGTTATCAAGGGGAAAGATTTGAGTAGGTTTCTCAAGATCTTTGTGATTTGTATTCTAATAGTTTTAGAATTCAGTATCTTTATCTAGGTTTGATAGAGATTATCACTTATATTGCTTGTAAAAGAATAATTTGATTTAGTGAAAACTCTAACCTAGTGTTGGTTGGAAAACACTGGATGTAGCCTCCAAGTTTGTGAGGTGAACCAGTATAAATAGCGTTGTATTGTGTTCTTTATCAGTGTTTCTTTCATTGCTTATATTTGGAAATCAATATATAATCAACAAGAAGCATTTCATTCATACATGCATTCTATGGTGAATCGTGATTGAAAGAAAATTCTATTTTTGATGAAGGGTGATTGAGTGATACGATCCAAGTTTTAATTCTGCAAATTGTTTTAAAGAAAACTTTTAAAAGACTATTTTAACCAATTCACCCCCCTCTTGGTTAATTGAATTGTGTTCATTGTATTTTCAATTGGCTTACCCAAACTCAAGTTTGAAAAGGACAAACTATGTGATGCTTGTCAAAAGGGAAAACAAAGAATTCTTTTCAAAGTAAAAATGTTATTTTTACTTCAAGACCCCTTGAATTGCTTTACATAAATTTGTTTGGTCCTTCTAGAACTATGAGTTTAGGAGGTAACTTCTATAGGCTTGTGATTGTTGATGATTACTCTAGATTCACATGGACATTGTTTTTAAGATCCAAGAGTGATGCTTTCAGAAAATTAGCCAAACTTACTCAAAATGAAAAGGGAAGCAAAATTATCTCAATAAGAAGTGATCATGGTGGAGAATCCCAAAATGAACATTTTGAAAAATTTTGTGAAGAAAATGGAATCAACCACAATTTTTTAGCTCCAAGAACACCCCAACAAAATGGTGTGGCGGAGAGAAAAAGTAGATCCTTTGAAGAAGGTGCAAGAACTCTTCTTAGTGAGACAAATTTGCCTAAACATTTTTGGGCTGATGTTGTAATTACAGTTTGCTACACTTTGAATAGATTACTAATAAGGTTTATTTTGAAGAAAACTCCTTATGAACTATACAAAGGTAGAAAACCAAACATTTCTCACTTAAGAGCATTTGGCTGCAAGTGTTTTGTATTGAATAATGGTAAAGAATCACTTGGAAAATTTGATGCTAAAGTTGATGAAGTCATCTTCCTTGGATATTCATTACAAAGTAAAGCATATAGAATTTTCAATAAAAGAACTTTATGCAAGGAAGAATCATTATATGTGATGAATCTAATCCCTCTAAAGAGGAAAAGAAGTGTGAAAATGATGCAGGTCCTTTAGAAGAGTTCATATACCTTAATGGATCATTGGAAAAAGAAAAGGAAGAACTAATTGCTGAAATGAAACAATCAACACATGTCCAAGAGCCAAAAGATTGGAGAACTACAAGAGATCTCTCTCTAGACAACATAATTGGTGAAGTTACAAAGGGAGTATCCACTAGATCTTCATTAAGAAATCTCTGTTGTAATATGGTTTTTGTTTCACAAATAGAACCTAAGAGCATTGATCAAGCCTTACTTGATGAACATTGGATGCATGCCATGCATGATGAACTGAATCAATTTAAGAGAAATGAAGTTTGGGAACTTGTTCCTAGACCTTATTCTCTCAAACCTATTGGCACTAAATGGGTTTTTAGAAACAAACTTGATGAGAGTGGTATCATAGTCAGAAACTAAGCTAGATTGGTTGCAAAAGGTTACAACCAAAAGATAGGCATTGACTATGAGGAGACCTATGCTCCATTAGCAAGGTTAGAAGCCATTACGTTGCTACTTGCATATGCATGTTTCATGGATTTTAAACTGTTTCAAATGGATGTTAAAAGTGCTTTCTTAAATGGATATATTGAGGAGGAAATCTATGTTGAGCAACCTCCTAGTTTTACAAATTTTAATATCCAAACCATGTCTTTAAACTAAAGAAAGCTCTTTATGGTTTAAAACAAGCTCCAAGGTCTTGGTATAAGAGATTAAGCAAATTTCTGTTTGATCAATCTTTCATAAGAGGACATGTTGATAAAACCTTGTTCATGAAAAGGTAAAGCAATGATATCTTATTGGTTTAAGTATATGTTGATGATATGATTTTTGGTTCAACTAATCAATCCTTGTGCAAAGAATTTTCTATCTCTATGCAGAATGAGTTTGAAATGTCAATGATGGGAGAATTAACATTCTTTCTTGGACTTCAAGTGAAGCAAATGAAGGATAGACATTTCTAAATCAAACCAAATACTTCCTTGAAGTGATCAAAAAGTTTGAAATGGAGAAAAGCAAAGATGATGCAACTCCAATGGCAACATAAACCTATCTTGATTCAGATGAAAAAAGGAAGAAGGTTGATGAGTCAAAATTCAGAGGAACGATTGGATCCTTACTATATTTGATAGCAAGTGGACCAGATATCATGTTGAGTGTGTGTTTGTGTACAAGACATCAAGCAAATCCCAAAGAATCACACCTCACTGCAGTCAAAAGAATCATCAAATATCTCAAATCGACACCAAAAGTTGGTCTTTGGTATCCTAAAGGTGCATTACTCAACTTAATTGGATATTCTGATTTTGACTTTGCAGGGTGCAAATTGGATAGAAAAAGTACTAGTGGAACTTGCCACCTCCTAAGCAGCTCACTTATCTCATGGCACTGCAAAAAGCAATCTTGTGTTGCTCTATCAACTGCTGAAGCTGAGTATATCTCTGCTGGAAGTTGATGTGCTCAAAGCCTTTGGTTAAAAAAATAACTACAAGATTTTGGTGTAGAACTAAAAGAAATACCCTTGCTATGTGACAACAAAAGTGCCATCAACATATCCAAGAATCTAATAATGCACTCAAGGACCAAACATATTGAGATAAGACATTATTTCCTTAAAGATCACATCCAAAAAGGTAACAACAAAATTGATTTCATTGATACACATAATCAATTGGCTGATATATTTACTAAACCTTTGGTTAGAGATAGATTCTATACTCTTAGGAACATGCTAGGTATCCTTGATAAATCCAATATGATAGCTTGCTTGTTATGTGCTTGTCTATATGATATTACATTTCCTTTGACCAATGATCACTTATGCTTCATAATTCGAAATAGGCTGCATATTTACTATTCATTCTACAAAATGCTCTGGAATAATCGATTACAGCACGTGATAATCGACTATTGGAAGTTTATACTATACTCAGAGTCATTTTCTACGTCAAGTAATCGATTACATTCACAGAATAATTGATTACTATCCATTAAAATTGAATCCTCAATCTTAATTCTCTCTGGAATAATCGATTACTTATCGAAATAATTGATTACTGTTCAATCAAATTTTCTCTGGACCAAAATTCTCTCTGGAATAATCGATTACACATCGGAAAAATCAATTACATGTGTCTCATATTCTATTCTGCTGCTAGCTTTCTCTAGAATAATCGATTACACCATGATAAACAACCATTATTAAGAATGAATTAATCAAATACAATGCTTATGTAATCGATTACTTATGGCATTTCTAAAATCTCTGCAGATTTCTTGGAAATCTAAACTGTCATATCTCAACTTAAATTCAAAATTTGAATATGTCACTAAGTTGTTATGGCCTAGAAACATGAAATAACTGCTCTAACGTTCAAAATTCAAATTTGAACTCATAATTTTTGTTATAAATACAGCCTTGTTGAAGAAACACTCACACTCATCCAAGTCTTATGCTTTGTACTTTCTGAAGCTCTTCTCTTCTATTTTCTCTTTCTCAGACACTACCCATTAACCACTACATTATAAATCTTCCATGTCTACATCTAAGAGAGTGAAAACAAGCAAAAGAAAGGCTAGAGAATTATCCAGTTCTGCTGGAAATAGATTAAACCTCTGGTTCACTGAGGAAAAGCATAAAATGACCTATATGCAATTCAATGCCACAAAACTGGTGATGCCACCCAAATATCTTGACCTTAATTGGTTTATCAAGGAGGGATTTCAGTTTCCTGCCTTGCTAAAGGTTCAAGGGCTGAAAAAGTTTGTTGAACTCAAGGGTACTTTTTACCCTGAGTTAGTAAAGGTATTTTTCACTTGTGCAAAGGCTAGCATGGATGGGCTAATTCGTTCCCAAGTAAAAGGGGTTCCCATGGTCATAGATGACGAAGTATGGGAAGCCATTGCAGGAATCTCCTCTACTGGTGTGAGGAGGTTTGATGAAGAAATAGGGGGTTACAACTGTAACACCCTGAAATTTCAATAACTGCAAATATACGTTATATGAATTATTCTTGATGTAACTATTAGATTATGAGAAATGTGGTTGGTCTATATTTGAATTAATTGGATGAAATATCAATTAGAGACATTAAGGAAATGTTTGAAGAGAAATGACCATATTACTCTTTCCTTAAATCAGAAATTACATAAATGCCCTTAAGGTGAAAATGACGATAATGCCCCTGGATATTTTTGAAAAATACAAAAATGTCCCTAGATATTTTAGTGAGATATTTCAAGATGGAAATTATATAAATGCCCTTGGATATTTTGGAAATGACAAGAATACCCTTAGATATTTTTGGCTAGATATTTTATAGTAGAAATGACAAATATGCCCCTAGGATGAATGATGAATTTACCATAATGCCCTTCAGGCCAGAAATGACCAGATATCCTTAGAGATTTTGTGAGAACCTGATGAAATTACAGAATACTCTTGACTTGCAGAATATCAAAATAGTTTGTGACAAGAAACTCTAGAATAGAATTTCTATGAATTTTATAAGGGTACAACTTTGAAACATTTAGTCAGAAGAATTAAAGCATTGAAAAAATATGGAAAAATAATAAATAGAATCTATAGAATTTTCTCTAAATTGTGGGGTGTCCAGATTTATTTAATAAAATGGTTTAGTAATTTTGATGATCAAAAATAGTACAGACCAATCAGAATTAAGATAAAAGCAGTCTCGTATGCAAGGTTGTGTATCACTCTGCTTGTAAGTAATTTTAATTGTCATTGAAGTCAATTTTTGGAGATCTCTAGAGTTCTATTATTAGGTAAAAGAGTTCAAATCAAACTTGACTTCTTACAAGAAAATGCCATGTGGAAAACTATAATTGGAATTAGATTTTTATTCATCATCAAAAAAATGACACATGTAGCATTCAAGAAAGTAAAATTTGTCTTCCTTTCCCCTTTAGCTTGAAGTTCACGTGTAGAATGGTGTAGAAGGAAGGAGAAGATTCATGAATAAGCAACTTGTAAAGATCATGACAAGTGAAGAGACACTTGGAAGAAGCCATAACACATGTACACAAGATGAGAAGAAAAATCTTCTCTTGTCTCCTTTGGTAGTTCACGTGAACAAGGAGGAAAATTGGAGCAGCTTCAAGACATGCCAACTAAGTGGACACTTGTCAAAGGAAGCCTTATGATGAAGACAAGTGGTAGAACACTTGTAAGGTGCATGATAAACCTAGAAGATTTTTCTTATAAAATAAAGGAATCATAAGGAATCTAGTTAAAATGAAATGGAATGACATGAAATTTAGTTACAATGAAACCAAATGAGAGTAAATAGTTAGGAAGGGTAGAAATGTCCATGAATATTATATCATTTTCCAACCACTATATAAAGGGGTGAAGGGGTCCTTAAGTGCAAGTCATTTCCTAAGACATTTCCCTACACACTTTCACGTGAAGCTCTCCCTCATACCTCTTTCATTTCATTTTCATCCTTCCCTTATTAAAGCCTAAATCAAGTGAGAAAAAGACTCCACATCTCCTTGAAGATCACGTGTAGAAAAGGCTAGCATCTTTAGGAAAAATTTGTCAAGCTTTGAAGGAAGAAAAAGACAAGCTTATTAAGAGGTTACAAGGTATGTATGGGGAAGTTTTATGGTAAAGATAATTTAAGTATTACTTGTGTTTGATTAAGTATGTATGGGGAAGTTTTTATGGTAAAGATAATATAAGTATTACTTGTGTTTGAATAAGTATGTATAGGGGAGTTTATGCTTAAATAAATGTTAAGTGTTGTTTTGGTTAAATAAATGTTTTTGAGTGTTGTTTTGTTTAAATAAATGTTTGGAGTTCAGATGTTGTTGAGTGTTTCTATGAATTTCTATGAAGTTCATGTGTTGCTAAGTGTTTTATAAATCTCTATGAACTTCATGTGTTTCTATGAATCGATGTACATGGATGATATATTAAGTTTTTGTACATGAGTAATAAGCTGAGTTCTGTACTTGATTAATGTTGAGTTTCTGAGTAAAGCACATGACACAGTAATTGAGAAAGTGGTGTTATTTTGATATTTTGTCTGGCGGGGGTTAATCCGTGTTATTTTTGATATTTTGCCTGGCAGGGGGTTAATCCATGTTATTTTGATATTTTTCCTGGCGGAGGTTAATCTGTGTTAATTTGATATTTTGTCTGGCGGGGGCTAGACCGTGTTAAAATAAAAAGAGAATCATACATCATATAATTTTTGAGGATGTTGTTTTGACTATCTGTACATTGTATGTATTCTGTTGTTTAAATTATGTTTATCATGAACTTACCCTGTATTTTGTGTCTGTGGTTGACACCTGCTATGACCTCGATTTTATTCGGGCGAGCAGATGAACAGCAAAGAGAGACTATTAGTTGTCTACAAGAAGAGAGTTTTGTTTGAAGATGTAATATTTTGAAGAGGCTATGTTTGAAGATGTATTTTTTTGTTGCGGAGTGTTTTAGTTGTTTGTACTATGTAATAGAATTGATACCGGTATGTATTTTATTGTACATTAGATTTATAAATATCAATCAGTGAGGAAAAATCTTTTGTAATCTTATTATATATTACTTCAGAATTATGAATATTGCTCAGTAATGAAAAATTGTGGTTTAGTATTTTTAAGCAAATCGAAAAGAATTTTCATTAAAAATCAATAATAACAAGATGGTAAATTGAGACGTTACAACAACAAAATTGATACTTATAGAGAAATGCTTCAAGACCCACAAGCAAGGTTGAAGACAAGATTTGGTGTGGGAAATCTGACAGGGGAGGATAGGTTGCTTTATTATATTATAACCTACATTCTTACCCCTAGGTCTACTAATCATGCTCAAATCACAAATGATGATTTGCAGCTTGTTTATGGCTTGAAGACCTCTACTCAGATCAATTGGGTTATGGTCTTTATAGAAGCTATGGTGAAATCCAATAGACTGATTAGTTATAATTTTCCTTATGTTGTTCTTATATCTAAGTTTATAGATTATTTTCAGATTGATGTAACATATGAGGTGGTTGATCACGCAACTAAATCCACCAACCTCATCAAGGAGAAGCATCTGAATAAGCTTGGATTAATAAAGACAGCCAATGGATGACAAATGGTTGGACAACAACCTCAAGCTGGAGGTGCAGGAAGTGTTGATGAAGGGGGTGAAGAAGATGAAGGAGAACCTAAACCTCAACAATATGCTCCATTTGAATCTCTCATGATTCAAAAGATGGATGCCTTATTGTCTCTCCATCATGAGCACAGAGCTAAGATTAATTCATCCTTGGAAGAGATGAAGTCTAGGCTAGAAAACATAGAAAGTAGGATTGTTCTTGATGAGTTTGATAAACTCATTTAGGTTGTTTGTGTTTTCTTTCCAGTTTCTGTTGCTGCTATGTTTCTTTATGCTTTAGTCTCTAGTTCCTTGTTGAAGTTCTCATTGATTAATGTACTGCTTATTTCCTTTTTAAATGAATAATATTTCAGTTTCTATTTCTCATTGTTTGAGTTTCTACCTTTTGTCTTTGATAAGCCAAATAGAGGGAGAAATAATTGATTGAAAACAAAACTCTAATAAGAAGGGGATAGATGTAGTATGGATAGATGCATATTGCTCTATTTTTTTAATTTCTCAAAATTACTTAAGTAAAAGGGAGCAAAAATAAAAGAAAGAAAATGATTAATGTTTATCAAATTACTTAAGTCAGGGGGAGCAAAATTAAAAGAAAGAAAATGATTAATGTTTATGCAAGCATCATACTTGACACTTGTTCTTGGCAAAAAGCTGATTTAGTTTTAGGTTAACAAAGTGTGAGTCTCCTATCATTCATCTCTCAAAGAAATTAAAGGCTAAACAAATGTTCAATCAATATTTGGCATATCCAAAGCCAAAAAGGGGGAAGATTGTTGGATATAGGGAGAGCAGGAAGAAGATGAAGCAAGAAGCTTATGCCTTAGAAGAAAGTTTTGAGCTTTTCACATACCAATGAATTTGTAATTTGGTCAAGTGTATGAGAGACTAATCTTATGATCTTTGCATTGCATAAACATGATTATTAACATGCATACATGATTTCACTAAAGCATTAAAGCTATTCATGTTTGTGAAAGAAATTAAATTCTCATGGTTAAGTTTTGGGAAAAACAAAATTTCATTGCTTTAATCAATTACACAAACGATTTAATTGATTATAGGCTTCTGTTTTAAATCTGGAAAAGTCATGAAGAACATTTTAATCGATTATAGGCTACTCGTAATCGATTACTTAGCACAAAATAAAAATCATGTTTCCCTGTCTTAATCGATTACCATGACATCCTAATCGATTAATGAAGTTCATTTTTAAATGTACATGACTGACTTAATCAATTACCATAATCTGTAATCGATTACACAAGCTTGTTTCAAAACTATACATGTCTGCTTTAATTGATTACCATAATCTTAATCGATTACATGAGCTTGTTTCAAAACTAAACCTGACTGCTTTAATCGATTATGACTTGGGTTAATCGATTACATTGCTTGTTGCAGTTTTCCAGGTTGTGCTAAGAACATTTTAATCGATTATTTGGCAATTTAATCCATTACATGGCGCTTTAATCAATTGCGTTCTGTTATAAAAATTGATTATAAATAGATTGAAGGCTTGTCTGAAATTACAACTTACAGACTTCGATTTTTCTGAGCATATACAAGCCTTCTCAAAGTTAGAAAGGATTTTCTGAGTTAGCAAAGTCCTTGTCCCACCTTTTAATCTTCATAGTATATTGAAAGATTTCTTGGGCAAGATTTTCAAAGAAGTTTTGGAGAGAATGTTCTAAATTTGATTGCTGCATTTCAACTCTGATTGGTAAACCATATTCATTGGATCATCAGGTTGTCTCTCTTCATTATCTCTTGTTGTAAATTCATTTTTTGTATTCTTGGTAGTTTGAAACTATTGTAAAGGGTTCTCTAAGCTTTTTCTAGAGTGGGTTTCTCTAGAGGGAAAGAGTAAAGAATGGTTATCTATGTCTTGATCACTAGAAGTCTAATAAGGTTTTTTAGAATTTCTGTTCTTTATCTAGGTATGCTAAAGGGTGATTGTTGTAAAGCTTGTAAGAACTTAAATTTGATAATAGTGGAACTCTAATCTAGTGTTGATTAGAAGAACTGGATGTAGCTTCTCTTGAGAAGTGAACCAGTATAAATTCTTGTGTTGTTCTTTATTCCTTAATCTCTTCTTGTTATCTTGATCATTAGTTCTTGATGTTATTTTCATTACTCAACAAGTTCTGTTTTTAAGCAATTGACTTTTTGGGTTGAGTGGTTTGATTGATTTGAAGCATTCTTGGTTTAATTGTGATTAAGATCCTATAACTCTGATTTTCTAAATAACTTTTTAAAAGGATCAAGTTTAAACCAATTCACCCCCCTCTTGGTTATTGTGGGAATTTCTATTCTTTTCAATATATATAAATTTAAAAATGAGAAAACAAGTAGTAAATGAGAAATCATTGAAATGAAGATTCTCCTAGCTCTTCAATAGGTGTTCACATGAATTTTTAACTATTTTTCGCATCATAATAAACCGGGAAGACCCAACTGGTCATGTCAAATAAAAACTTATTTTGTTTCGTAAATTTCCAGTTTACAACTGTATGTTTTTTAATTGTATTAATAAACATGTAGTAACACTTTAACATTGACGTCTTGTTTTGTGTGAGTCATTATACAATTAGCAAGACATAAAAATATATTTCAAACTATTTCTTAATATTCTTGATATTGCTCATTGTAAGAAGGCACACTACATACCATATATACATGTTTATAAACCAATAAAACCATTCAAGGAAAAAATGTTATGACCTTCATATATGTAAAAACTACTATAATAAGCCTTTTATGAAATCAATCATATGCAATCCATAATTTTAAAGCAAATCCATATTTCTTTTAATATATAATTAATCATGTTTGTGATAAACAAAATGGACAATGATAACTCATTGAAGGCACTAATAAATATAAAGATGACAACATAAAGATAGGAAGCTCAAAATAATTTGAATCTCGATCAGTGTCAAAAGCACCACATTTCATATATTGGTCTATAAACCAATGACATACAACAATCACACTAGAGGGGGGTTGAATAGTGTGTTAATCAAAGATAAGAACTTTTTGCAATTAAATATTATATTACTGGTTTTGAAAGATACATGTACTGGAGTCTTCTGAGAAAAAAAAATCAATCGTCCAGTAAATATATAAAGCAAAATGTTCAAAAAGGTTTTCAAATAAGCACTTAAAAAATGACAGAGAATACTTAGTAAAACCGCTTAAAAGAGACATAGAAACACTTGGTTTATACTGGTCCACTCAAATAAAGATCCGTCCAGTTCTCTTTTACGTAACTGTAAAGGGTTCCTCTAATCAAAACTTTGATTACAAAACAAGTATTATATCTTGTCATTCCTGGCTATACAAGTATTATGTTAGCCACTTATGGAACTCCCTTAGATTCCACTTGGATCTAAGAACACCTAAGAATTGTTTAACACTAAGTCACTCCCGTCTTTCACAAACAAAAGTTTGAATGAATACAATGATTCAATAGCACTCAATCGAATGAATAAACAATAAAGCTCAAATAAAAAATAACTTTGATTAGCAAATAATAGATAGTGTAAGATCAAATGTATTGTCCAATGATTTTGTAGAGTTTTGCTTTAGAGATTGTAATGCCTTGAATTTTAATCATGTAATTAAGCTTAGAATTAAGCTCATGATGAAGAATAATTAATGTGCTTAAGAATTTTTAGAGGAAGGCTTGAGGAAGAGAGGAGAAAACTGGTTCTGGCCTACGGCGCTAACCGCGCGGCGTTTGGCGCGAGTCGCGCCATATGCACAAGATAGGCAGATTGGTTCTGCCATGTCACGTGTGTCGCGTGGTGATCCACGCGGATCGCGTGGGAGAGGCCTTGGAACCATGTTTTTCTCTGAAGCTCCACGCGAGTAGCGTGGATATTCACGCGAGTCGCGTGAAATGGCAGTAAGGTGGCGCGACCAGCGCGGTAACTGGCGCGAGTCGCGTGAGATGTTCGGGCAGCTTAAATACCAAAGCATTTGGGACAAAAAGGAAGAGAAGAAAAAGAGAGAAAAGCCATTGATGACCCACAGAGCTTTTTAGTTCCTTCATTATCCGTTTAAACACCTCTGACCCAACTGAGAAAGTGATCAGAGCCCCGAGATAAGTGTTTTACCCCGATTGATTCGTGAGAATCGTCGCTATATAGTGAGATTGAATTTCTCTGAGAGAACCTTGAGAGCTC
>PYAF01000944.1:7946-30160 GCA_007407185.1 Glycine tomentella
GTCCCGTATGTCGTCAAGTAGTTGTCGTCTTCCATTCAAACAATTAATACAGGGACACAAATATTTTCCATCCCCATCCGGTCGACTTCTTTCGGATGCAAATTTCAAGAAATATTCAACGCCTTCTTCATACTCAACCGTGATGCGACTTGCATTCATCCAACTTCGATCCATGTAACTAATAACTCTGTGATACTCAAAAAGTTATTTGATGCATGAAAACCTCTCTTTTTTCATTCAAGGTGTGACCCTATCCCATTCAGGAAGACATATTTTTATAGTATATTCATATGTATAGATTGTGTTTCTTATCTTAAATTTGACAAAATTTCGGCAGCATTTCGCTTTGGTCTCCGAGTACACGACATGAAAGAGGTGACATGAGTTCCACCACAGTCAAGTATGCACCCGGAGAACAAAGTCAAATGCATTGTACCGAAATTTCATCAAAATTAAAAGAGAAACACAACCAACACATATGAATATAATATAAAAATTTGAGTCTTCCCAAACTGTCCAAACGGACAATTCAAGAATCAATACAATGATTAATCCAAACTATCTGGAAGAATCAGTGCAATGAATCTCAAACGAGAAACTAAGGTTCACTCATCATGAACATTAATTGTATAGAAAAAGCAACATGCATACTTGACACACAAAATATTGTATATAAAAGTCCAAATTCATTGGGTGTTCACCTGGGATAACAGAGACTAAAGCGGAAACTATGGTTGGTTTGGGGTGAAGGGAGACTGGGCAAAGAGAGACTACGTGAGAGAGATGTGGTCCTGTAGGATTGCGTTGCATGTTAAAATCAATGGCATGAATTATTCGACTTACATAACAAGTGCCACTGATGCATGTTTAGTGGCAAGAATCCACAAGTGAATCTTTCATGATCAAGTAACAACGGAATATCAACACTCTGCGACGACAGTCACTGACAATTTGCAACCACAAATGTAGGGATGACGATGCAAAGTAGAAAAGGACAACTGCCTACAAATGATGTAGAACATTGAACAAGTTATATTCAAGGACAACACGAACATACACAAATTATATGCATTAAGGATGGAGAAGGTTAAGTCTTTGTTATGGAACAACATATGAAGGAAAGCTTGTTTATATCTTAGAGTATTTCTAAACTCTTATTTTGGAGTGATCCTAGGGTGAGTGAGGTGAGTTTGGCTCATAATATCCCATCTATCATGTATTATTGTTTACTTATTAACACGAAGGCAGCTTATAGTCAGAGGCTACTAATATAGAGTGGCAGCATTCACATATTATTTAATCTTCTCTCAACTATTATCAGAAAAAAGTACAACTAAATTCAGCTTTAGGAATCCCAAGCTTTTCAACCAATAAACAAAATATCTTGTGCACAGTAAGGTGATAAATTTATAAACATATAATGTGTTTATGTGGAGATACCTGGATTTTAGCTCCACGATATGTGATCACACCTGGGATGCAAGTTAAGGTAGTAAACTCATACAGCAAGCAACCTATAAACAAAAAGAAGTAAAATCTTCAAAATATTCTATGATACAAACTAAAATTTACATAATTTGGATAGTTGCAGTGCCTCACCAAATAAAGCATTGTGCATAATTAATTTCAATTGACCTTGCAGTGAACCAAACAGCAAAGAGTAATGATGGACTGCGTAAGTACGACCTATGTAGAAATTGAGTCATATCCCCTTATTGACATGTTTACGCATTCCTTTGGTTTTGGTTTTGATTTTGATAAGTTGATAAGTTTAAATTGCTAGTTTGGTTTAGAGAGTTCAATTATAGCTGCGGATTGTTTGATCTTTTATGGTTCTGGGAAATATGTTAATAGCAGTTAAGGACTTGGTTATCAGTTCATATGTCAAGATTGGTATTACCAGATTTTTATCACAATATCTCTTGCATTGCTGAAATCAATTATAACTCTAGAAGTTATATATTTATGTTATGTTGAAATATGGAATAAACTTATCCATGCAAATAGAACAAGTTGGAATCCAATTGAGAGGATTACAGCCAAAGGCAAGAATATAGTATTCCATGATGTAAGAAGAAGGCAACAACCCAAATAGGGTAACCAGATCCAACAACCCAAATATGGAATAAGCTTATTATATGCATTATCCTGTACTCCAAGTTAAAAGGACACCACATTTCCAAGTGGAGACCGCTGCTTTTTATTGTTTTGTTGTCAGAAAAGATTCTTGGATGATGAATATGTGGTTTGCATAACTAGTTTTACCTTTACTTATTACTCAAGTCAATATTGAATAATCCTAATAGTTTGCGTCCTGAATAATCTTACAAAAATAATGGAATAGTGTTACGGGCAGTTTTATATTAATTTATGATATGAGAATAAGGGTTTTAGATTTGACTAGAAGAGGAACAATTGACTGGTGAAACAGAAAAGGGTTTTGCTGTTTCTGTACTGTGCAAAGCAAGACCATGCGAAATAGAACCCTTGGTTGCACTAGCTTAGGAAGTGTGAAAGGACCACATAATTTACCCCACCTTAATAATTTTTATTTTCTTGAACTTCATGAGGTAAGAATTGCCAGCTAATATGGATAAAGTTTATATTAAGGTGGTTCAAAAAAATATAACACTTAAATGGTAGGATAATTTGTCGTTATAATTGTATTTTATACGTTGCAGGAATCTTAGTTCTGATGGAAAATATAAATTTAGCTAATGCAAAAATCAATAGATCAAAATGATTTTGTAATCTTAAATAAAGATTTTATCTATTATTATTTTTATCTCCCAGTTCATCCTATAAATTAAATATATATCTTATTTAATTATCACAGTTTAGTTTAGATTAGGATAGATCTTATCACTTATCACTAAATTGTACATAGACTATAAATGTACTCTACAGTATCAATCAGTCTTGCATATATTGATGTTGATTAGGATGTCACCATCGATGACAAAAAATCTACATTGGCATACACCATCTTCCTTGGTAGTAATCTAATTTCATGGCTCTTAACAAAGCAAAAAACAATGGCACAATCCTCAACGGAAACTGAATACAGAGCAATTGCTATTGCAACTTTAGAGATAATGTAGCTGTCTCATTTGCTCATTGAAATTCATATTCCACTACATAGTCCACCTAAACTACTATGTGATAACATTGGTGCAACTTATTTGTGCACCAATCCCATTCTGCATTCTCTAAATAAAGACATTTCCCTTTATTACCATTTTGTCAATGAGAAAGTTCAAGTAGGGAGGCTTCTGGTCATACATGTATCCACAAAATATTAGCTAGTATATATCATAACAAATCATTTGCAACAAATAAAATACAAAGGAAAACTGGGGAATCTTTGCATAGCCCAGCCAACTGTTTTAGAGGAGTGGCTGAAACCAGCATCCAAGGCTAGCAACTGGCCTGAAAAGTTGAGGCAAGGAAATCTGGACTGATCACCAGTAAAGCCGTGAAGGTGGATTGGGATGCACTACCATCTAGTGGGACATGAGACTGAGGCTGTTGTAGATAACTACTACGTGTGGGTGGGCCATTGTGAGGTTTTGGGCAAGTTCTATTGGATCGGCACTGTCTGATTAAAATGGTGCTGTTAGTTTGTTGAATGGAGGCCATGAAGGTGAACTAGATCTCACATTGGTGGGAAAGAAGAAAAGGCACACCAGAAAAGTGAACACAACCATAAGTATTACAGAAAACTAGCTTGTGGTAGTTGTAGTTGGTGCTCAAACAAATAGAAGTTGATAATCACTAGACGAAGTTCATATGGGAGAGGAGGACCAAACAAAAGGAGTTCCAGGTTTTTTGGAACTAGGCAACAAGGGACTAATGCCTATTATTTTTGAAGTACCTGTGATTCATTGGAATGTCCACAACAAGGGACTAATGCCTATTATTTTTTACCAGAGGACCATAAATATGACAGCAACTCACTCAATCATGTCCACAACAACCTTACAGACACTCAAAACATCTCGAAAACATGTAAAAAAATCAATCTACATACACTCAAAAGCATGTCCATTATATTATAAGAACTTTCAACATAAAACAAAAGGTATAATAAGCTCACGGTTTTCTTGTCTTTGTTCCCTTACGTCATAGTTTTTCTTGGTAGTAAAGACCAAAAGAAGTTACACCAACACTGGAAAACAACCTACACAACACAAAAAGAAGCTCAGAAGAAGAAGAAGACAAATGCAGAAGAAATAAAAGAAAAACAATGGAGGCGCACAGACCTAGTGGGAGCCGCGACACTGACAATGGAGGCGGCGACAATGGAACCCCAGACCGACAATGGAAGCTTCGCGAAAGTGAGGCAACACGGACAATGGAAGCGTCGTCGTGACCGTGACCGTGATTGTGGTAGGTGCAGTGAAGGGCAATAGAGAAGATAGGCGCGCGCGAGAGTGAAGAATGATTTTTATTTTAATTTTTGGGTATCTTATAATAACAACAACATCGGTTTTCATTTAAAAACCGATGTAAATATATTCCTCTTAACATCGGTTTTGTTAAAAACCTATAAAACCGATGTTAAGTCGTTGCCGTTAACATCGGTTTTGTTAAAATCTGGAAAACCGATGTTAACGTCTTCCTGTTAACATCGGTTTTTCTTAAAAACCTGGAAAACCGATGTTAACGGCAACAACTTAACATCGGTTTTTGAGGTTTTTAACGAAACCGATGTTAACAAAGTCCATTTATTTACAAATTTGCCATCGCGTTTTCGTTAACATCGATTTTCCCAATAACCGATGTTAAACTGGTGATGTTAAAACCTATTTTTCTAGTAGTGCATGATCAATTACTTTAAAGTTTTAAGCTAAATTTTAATACAGTGCAATTGATACTCTCATATTATTGGAAATTTCTAATTGCAGTGCTTAGTCATTTAACAGTTTGATTTAGACTTGCCTCAAATTTATCAAACCAACCAACAAGAAATGTTAGATACTTTCTCAGAAATTCCTCTGCTTCTGTAACTAAACTTATTTGGATAACAGGTGTGCCTGTCTTTTTTTTAGCCACATACTATATCACTATATCATCCCTGAAAGCATCATGAAAATAATACAAACACTTAAGCCAAAATTGCACACACAAACACGACATGTTAAGCAGTTATAAGTGAAAAGAGTTTGAGCATCTAATGCTAGCCAGATTGGTGTTTTTAATTTATATCATATTGTTTCTAAGCCAAGCCACTATATTACTTTTCAGCAAAACTGTGAAATATTAATGGTCAAATGAAGTGAAGAATTCACATAGCAATTAAAAATCACTATATAGAGGATTTCAGATCAATAAACATACTCATTAAATAAGCCGTGAATGTTAAGATCATTTTTTCGCAGCTTTAGACCAGTGCTATACCACCCCACAACATGCTCCTTTGTTATACCGTGTACATAGCTTTCCTAAAACTCGTTCCATTGAACAAGCTACAGAAAAAGATCCACAGACAATTCCAAAACTCGGGAAAGTAAGATCAAGCATAATTATCATTTCCAACATTCTCTTTAGCTTTAAGTTCTATAATCCCCAACCTACAAATTTGCTCTATTACCTTAACATCCTGGCTCTGGGTTCCACTTTCCCATTCTGCAGACCTGAATTCCCATCTATCCTCATCCTCATATAAATTCAATTTGCTTCTGTTCGAGCATGTCGGATTGGGAGCAACAACATTGGATACCGAAACTGATCCGTTGTTGTGAGAATTAACCTAAGGGCACTACTGATTATACAAACTAGAAATCAAATCACTAATTCCAACAGACCCGTTAGAGCCGGATCCCCTTTTCACCGCACCACCACCGTCGTTGGAGAGAACATTGGCAGAAGCGGGTTTCTTCTCTTCTTCTTCCTCTTCTTCACCGAAGATCAAATGCAGAATAGCTCCCTTGGGCTTTTTCACCGCCTTGACCTGAAGGGCAACTCCCTAAGTATTGGAGAAACAAAAGTGAAAAGGGAATAAATAAAACAAGCCCTAAGTATTGGAGAAAGAAAGAGAGAGAGAGAGAGATCAGATTTGTACTGGCGTAGTTGTTGGTAACGTCGACAATGCCTTTAAAGAGGAGCTGAGCAAGACGTTGACGATGCCTTTAAAGGAGGAGCCGAGCAAGACGCCGTAACGTGCTTGCGAGTGTCTTTGGCGACTCTGTTGTAGTTGTTGACGATGCTGAGAAGTATGAGAGGGTGAACTACAACCTTATTTGTTGCATCTTTATCACATCCATGACATTTGTTCAGCACCACGACACGCAAACGTATTGCCTGTTTCGAATGCTGCTCGCGCAGCCACGACAATGGGGATTGCTCCTGCAAAATGACATCATCGTCGTCTATTGCATACTTGGCAAGTGTACCGATCGTTCCAAGTAATAAAATGATAAGTAGAGTATCGTATCCACGAGGATTGAGGTACCAAATTTATCACAACTATTATCTTTAAAATGGATGAAGAAAAGTTGATAAGATTGAGTTTAATATCTTGACTTGATGCAAATTAAAGAATATAACAAAGAATTAATAAGACTTTAAACAAAACGTTATTTGGATTTAAGGAAAATATAATAAACAATTGTAGTCAAGACACACACACCGTTTTGATCCCACTTTATCTAATTGGATTGATTACTACATTCAATTATACTAATTATTTAGATAATGCATCTTACATGAACCCTAGTTAAAGACTAATTCCTTAGCAACTTTAACCCTTTAACCCAAGTAAAATCCCTAATTCCTTAGTGATTCCTCTTCGATCTTGATTATCAATCCTCTTGACCTAGCTTCAGCACTCCCAAAGCTGCCTCATTTGCTCTTATTCTGTTCTTTGCAAGTGTGGAAGTCCTCCTTTTTGCTCTCCCTTGTCCATATTTATAATTTGGTTATAAATCCCTTCCCTATCTTCTATTTTCATGCAATATCAATTAAAATCTTGAAATCCCATGTCGCTAGCGCTAATAGCGTGGCTCATGGTGCTGATGGCACCACATCATACATCCTAGCGCTAATGGTGCCATATCTCACGCTAATCGCGCCAGTTGCAGAATAAGCTTGGCTCTAATTGCGCCGCTTAGCAGACAGGTGCACAAAATAATTACTTCTTTGGCGCGAACAACGCCAGTTCTCGCGTGGATCGCGTGAAATCTCAGTGAAACTTCTACAATTTAAGTCTTTAGCACGAATTGCGCCAATGCTCGCACCATTAGTGTGAGATCACAGTGAATATTGCCCTATTTTGATCTTTCTTTCTTCCCTTCTTTTCTTGTTTTCCTGCTATAAAAATGCATAAAATGAGTAATAGTATGATTGAGGATGAAATAATCAAAACTTCCACATATATATGCAATTATCTCTCAATTATGATCGATTCCTTTATTCTTTTAACTTGAAAAGCATGATATGCTAGACGCATATCATCGTTGTCTTCCGGTAAGGTCTGAACTGAGGCATGATGGCAACCGTCTTAGATGCGACGGCAACAACAGACAACCTTTGGAGCAGCAACACCGGTAAGGACGACGCTGTGTAGAAAAGGGATTTTGGGAACCCTAGAGGTTGTTTCAAAGAGTGAGAGGGTGAGTGAGAATACAAAGAGGTGAGAGACAATACGCAGAGGGAGATATCAATTATTTTAAAAAAGTGAAAAAGCTTCTAAGACGGTTTTACAACACTGTCTTAGAATGACAGCCTTTAAAGGCGGTTTTACGAAAATCATCTTAGAATGGTAGTTTCTAAGAAGGTTTTTACAAAACCGTCTTAGAATGCTTATATTTATTTACAAAAATGTCATCGTGTTTCTTTCTAGGACGGTTTTTGAACAGCCGACGTTAAACCAATGTCGTAAAAGGTCATTTTTCTAGTAGTGATAGGTAATGAAATACATTTCTATCTTAAAAAATACTTTAATTTGAGGTCTTATTCGTGTATATATATTTTTTACATGACATTGATCTAACACATTTTTGTTAGACTTTCGTAAAAATATCATACTAAGTCACTTGTCACACTTAGTTAAAGCACATAAAGTAAGAATACTGCTACATTGTAATTATATGTAAAAACCTAAGGGCACCAAAATTCGTTGAAAATAAGGAGAGACATGAAAACCCACCTTGGGGACCTTGAACAGCGGAAATGGACCAGCTGAGTTCATCAGCTGACAAGTCTAACAAATCGAGGTAGGTGGAAATGGCGGCGGCATCATAAAGATGAAACTCATTATTGTTGACATTGCTGACAAACTCAGACTTGAGAATGGAGGTAACGTTTTGCAAAACATCGCCTACTGTGATCACCGAGCCTATGAATTCAGAAGAAGAAACTCTCAGGCTACTGAGTCCGGCGAATTCAGAGCGAACAAAGAAGATGATGAATGTGGCGGTCAGAGTTGAAGTACTCAGCTGTTTGGTCGAGAAAACAACCATTGGAGTGAATGAATTAAGCCTAAGACGTGTGCGAGAAATGTTTGTGGGGTTAAGAAAACTGATAGTATTGTTTAATAGTAGTATTTGGAAGAAAGTTCCAAAGTCATGGGGGAAGAGAATGATGATAGAACGTGTTGTTTGATAAAGGGATATATTGGTTGATGGAAGTAATATGTGTTAGATGAAGGTAAATTGAAACAATTTACATCTTTAAGATAGCTAGTGATTAAAAAAGAAAGAAAATAAATGTTAAAATATGTTTTTAATTTTTAATAAATATTTAAATTTTGTATTTATTTTTTAATATTTTTTTCTTTTTTGTTCTTTGGCAAAAAAAAATGAGAGTGTTTTTAGTGTATGATAAATTACTAAATTTTGTGTTTATTGTCCAATAATATTTTCATTTTTATTAGTTTCTTTGAGAAAAACTTATAGCAAATGCAATATTTTTAGGAGAGAATAAATACAAAATTCGTTAATTTAATAAAGATTAAAAAAATGTCAAACATCAAAAATATAATTATTATTTTATTAAAAAATAAATACAAGATTTTTTTATAACAAATAACAAATACAAAATTTGAATATTTATTAAAGATAAAAAACTTATTTTATTCAAGAAAAAATATAAAAAAGTTATACACTGTGCTTGCAAATTTGCAAGAATTGAATTTACAATTTTTTATAAATCAAATATTAGGATTTCTATTTTCCAAAAATATGAATTTTTAAGATGTTTGGTACATGTATGAAAAATTTTCGTTTAAGGGAACTAATTTAGTAGGTATAGACACTCAGACTTGGGGCATTTGCAGAATGGAATGAGCAGGTTAGCACTTGCACATTGGTAGATAGCGGAATTTAATTAAGAGGGTTATCTTAATCACTAAAGGGTAATAAGATGGAAGGGGCTACTCTGAAGAGTGGAAATGTCTAGTTTGAGTAATCTCAGTATTAATTAGAGTCACTATGCACTAATATTGCGGTGTCTTCTTTCAAAGTGAACCAAACCCATTATTCAAATTTGATTCCGCGTCTTGACCTCTTGGTTTTGTTGATTTTAACATCCAAATCATGTTTTCAAACTAAAGAAAGCTCTCTACGGATTAAAGCAAGTTCCTAGGTCCTGGTATGAAAGATTGAGCAACTTCTTACTTAGTGAATCCTTCATAAGAGGATAAGTGGATAAAACGTTGTTTATTGATAAATATGTCAATGAAATTTTACTAGTTCAAATATATGTTGATGATATTGCTTTTGGTTCAACTAACAATTCCTTGTGCAAGGAATTATCAATTTCTATGTAAAATGAATTTGAAATGTCAATAATGGGAGAATTAACATTCTTTCTTGGACTTCAAGTGAAGCAAATGAAGAATGAGTCATTTCTTAGCCAAACAAAGTATTGCAATGAATTGATCAAGAAATTTGACATAGAGAAAAGCAAGGATGTTGCAACTCCTATGGTAACCACAACTTACCTTGATTCAGATGAAAAAGACAAGAAGGTTGATGAGTCAAAATACAGAGGAATGATTGGATCACTATTGTACTTGACTGCAAGCCGTCCAGATATAATGTTGAGTGTGTGCTTGTGTGCAAGATATCAAGCTAATCCTAAAGAATCACACCTCACAGCAATCAAGAGAATCATCAAATACCTTAAATGAACTCCAAGAGTTGGTCTATAGTATCACAAAGGTGCATTACTAAATTTAATTGGGTACTCAGATTCTGATTTTGCAGGCTACAAATTAGACAGGAAAAGCACGAGTGGAACATGCCATTTATTAGGAAGCTCACTAATCTCATGGCATTGTAAGAAACGATCTTGTGTTGCTCTATCAACAGCTGAAGCAGAGTACATTACAGCTGGGAGTTGCTGTGCTCAAAGCTTGTGGCTAAAGCAACAATTACAAGACTTTGGTGTTGAATTGAAAGAAATTCCTATGTTATGTGACAACACAAGCACTACCAACCTATCAAAGAATCCAATAATGCACTCAAGGACAAAGCATATAGAGATCAGACCCCACTTTCTCATAGATCACATTCAAAAGGGTAATTGTTCAATTGAGTTTATTGATACAAATAATCAGTTGGCTGATATTTTTACTAAACCCCTTGCTAGAGATGGATTCTATGCTCTTAGGAACATGCTACGAATTCTTGATGAATCTAATATCTGATAGCATGCCGATGATGTGTATGACTACATGAAATTCAACTCACAATTCATAATACATCACATTTGGCTAAAACATGAATTCTGATGAATGACACTATTCCTGCTGCATAATTGTTTGTTTTAATCGATTACCCTTCGTATTAATTGATTATTTAATGCTTATAGGCAATTTTGAGTGAAAAACTCTATGGAGTAATTGATTACCCCTTCGTATTAATCGATTACATGACACTTTAAGGCAATTTAGAGTTAAAAACTCTCTGGTGTAATCGATTACGACCTCGTATTAATCGATTACACTAAGTTCAGAGGCACACGTTGTCCTGGAATAATCGATTACAAGGGTTATGTAATTGATTATTATGGCATTTTTGCAAATTTGCACAATTTTCAATGAATGATAACTGACATCTTATATCCAAATTCAAATTCAAATTCTGGTTCAGTGAATCCAGACACTCTTGGAATTCTAGATAACTGTTATCAAGATTTCAAAATTCAAATTTAAAACTTGAAATGCTCTATAAATTTAGATTTCACAATCCTAAACTCCTCACACCTGAAATTCACTTTCTCCCTTAAAAAAACTGAGCTAATATTTTGCTCTGTCTCTTTCTCTTTTCAACCTAACCTCTGCCCAACACTTATTCCTAAAATCACCATGTCTCACCCATCTGCATCCAAGAAAATCAAAACCAGCAAAAGGAAGGTTGGTCAAACCTTTAGAGCTGCTAAGAACAGGCGAGATACCTAGTTCTCTACTGAAGTTGAGAGGAACAATTATATGCAGTTCAATGTAACAAAGCTTGTGACGCCTCAAAAATACCTGGAGCTTGATTGGTTTGTATCTGAGGGATTCACATTCTCAGAGATACTGCAAGCACAAGGCCTAACAAAGTTGCTGGAGATGAAGGGTACCTTTTACCCTGAATTGGTAAAAGTATTCTATACTTGTGCCAAGGCCAGTATGGATGGTGTTCTCCGCTCCAAAGTGAATGGAGTGGCCATGGAGATTAATGACACTGTGTTGAATGCAGTGGCAGACATCTCTTGTAGAGGTGTTAGAAGGTTTGAAGAAGAAATAAGAGGTTATTCAAAGATGGATACATTCAGGGGTATGTTGCTGAATCCAAATGCACCAATAAGAAACAGATTGGGTATTGGAAAAATGACTGGAGAAGATAAGCTGTTGCACTACATCATTACCTACATCCTTACACCTCGATCCACCAATCATGCACAGAGTACAGATGATGATCTGCAGTTGGTGTATGGGATGAAGTCTGGAACTCAAATTAATTGGGTTCTAATTATTGAGGAGACTATGATGAAGTCAAAGAGGTTGTTAAGCTATCAATTCCCCTATGCAGTCTTGGTCTCAAGGTTTATTGATTACTTTGGAATTGATGTGTCAAATGAGATCGTTGACAACACCACCCACCTCATCTCTGTCAAGCACCTCACAAAGGTGGGATTAATGAAAACCCTAAATGGGTGGACAATGGCTGGAGCTCAAGCTCCTTAAGGTGTTGTTGATGAGGATCAAGAAGCAAATGAGGAAGAAGATGTTGAAGCTGGATCTGCTGAGCTGCAGTGGAGTCCTTTTGAATCTCTTATGATTCAAAAGATGGATGCAATGATAGCTTTGCATCATGAACATTCAGCTGATGTCCATTCCTTTATGGAAGACATCACCACTAGATTGGAGAATATAAAGACTAGAATGAGTCTTAGAGACTAGAATGAGTCCTAGACTTTGATAATCCTTTGCTTAGTGGTTGTCTTGTTTTGCTTCTGGTTATGTTGTTTTTATTCTCTCATGTTCAACAGTTATCTTTGATATTTAACCTTCATGTTCTGTACCTTCAATTATGAATAGAATTTTCATTATGTTATTTACATCTTCCTTTGCTTATTTCATATATTGTTGGAATATTTTGTCTATGATAAGCCAAAAGGGGGAGAAAAATGAACATATGCATGGTGCTGTTAGGAGAGAAAAAGAAAATGAGGGGAGAAATAAATTAATAAACAAACTGAACATACATATTGCTATATTGCTCCTTATCTAAAATGATATGAAATTACATAAGAAAAGGGGAGTTATACATATGATTATGATGAATAGAGTTTATGCAAAGAATACTTAACACCTGGTCTTTGCTAGAGGCTTATTATTTTTCAGGTTTCAGTAAAAGCTCCTGGAAACTCTCTCCTAAGAAGAACACTAAGGTTCATAATGTTCAATTGAAATTTGGCATGATCAAAGTCAAAAAGGGTTGTGATTGTTAGAGTCAAGGGGAGCTCAAAAGGATCAAGAAGTTGAGTCTTTTTGGCAACAAAATATTTAGACTTTTTTAATGCCAAATCAATTGATTGGTAGTTGTAATTTGTGTATGTCTAAGGAAGACTTGATATGATCCATTGCATAAAGCTCATTCATGGTTTTGCATTCAAGTTTTCATAAAAGCATAATTTTTGAAAAAAAAGTTTTTCTGAAACAAATAGTTTTCATGATTGCATAGAAAGCCAAGTGTTAAATGTTTAAGTTTTTGGAAAAACAATTTCTCACTAGTTTAATAGATTACCTGCAAAGGGTAATCTATTACTTAAGCTTTGTAGAACACTTTAATTGATTACACTACACAAAATCACATAAAAGTCTTCCTGTGATAATCGATTACGATATTGTTGTAATCGATTACTTGGCGCGTGTATAGAATAAAAACTTTCTGTGATAATTGATTACATTGCGAATTAATCGATTACATTCCTCATAAATTTTTTTCAGAAAGTTCAAGAACACTTTAATCGATTAAAAGAGTTATTAATCGATTACATAAGTGAATTTCATCGATTACATTAGTGAATTAATTGATTATTGACAGTTACAAACTAATTTCTATAAATAGTTGTTAGATGTTTTGAAAAGATACAATGAAATATCAAAGTATTTTCATAATCTTTATGAAGCAAGAAAAGATTCCAAGTGCTAAACTCTGTTAGACTCACAAATCCTCAAGCTTCAAGACTTCTAAAGAGGATGTTTTTTGGGCAAGTTTCAAAAAAAGTTTTTGAAGGAAAGTTCTGAAGTTGTTTCTTTCACCTTTGATTCAAGCCTGTAATCTTTTGCATATATCATCCACTACTACAAAAAGCACATTCTACGTCGATTGTTTAGGCCTTTCTAAGACAGTTGTACAACCGTCTTTGTATTAGATGTCGTTGAAAGTCGTAACTTTCTAAGACGGTTATACGACCGCCTTTGTATCTTTCACTTTCTAAGACGGTTCCTCTGAGGAACTGTCTTAGAAGATGATTTAAAAAAAAACTTATTTCTAAGACGGTTCTTCATGGAACCGTCTTAGTTAAAGGTTTTTTCTTAAAAAAAATTAAATAAATTTAAACTAAGACGTTTTTTTCCAAATAACCATCTTAGTTTAAATTTATTTAATTTTTTTTACAAACAATAATGGGTTAGATATTGATCAACGACTAAAACAATTAAACTATAATTTTCTAAATTATTGACGATAAATTTCTAAATCACCAATACAAATGTTAAGCACAAAATAAACTAATTACATGTTGCATATAAACCAAGCAAACTCAACTTAATTTATAGGTTACGTTAATTTCCTATATTTTAACCTCTTAATTTAAAATTCACAAAAATATAGAAACCACATGTAATTTGAACAAAAATAATTCAAAACTAGAAAAAAAATCACTAATTAGACAATTTAAAATTCAAAGTTAAGATAATTAATTAAAGTAAATTAATGTAGTTTAAATAATAAAATTAAAATAAATAAAAGTCATTTAATTCATCATTGAATAACAATAAGACTAAAATAACAAGAACATGGTGGTAAAAAAATCAATATGAAAATAAACTTAACTTCATATAACAAGATAAACATTTATCACGTTATGTGATTAAAAGACTAATGTCAATTATCTATTGTTTTCCAAGGTAACATCCCTATATGAAGGATTAACGAGACATATATTATTATACCATATCATTTTCGAGATATATACTATACCTGATAAAAAAATTAATTAAGGTCATTATATTAGTCATTACATTATATCACAATATGGGTGGGACCAATTTTTTTTTTTTTAAGAAAATAGACAAACATAATTAGTAATTAGTGCTCAAAGTGTGGTAAGAAATTGTTATTACCTCCTTTGTAGCACTCTCAATGAAATCCACATCAAGCAACTAGCTAGCTTTCTTGGCCAATTCACCTGTGAATCTTCCAATACCTACACCAAGTTCTATCACTTTTTGGGGGAAATCATATCAACCTCCCGTCTCTTTCTCTCTTTTTGACCAAAAAATTCTTGGTATAAAGATAAGCATAAGAGTTTAGGTGTAGAGGAAACATTTTCCATGAGACATACATGTTCAATTTTAATAACTGAAATCTGAAGAATTATAAATTTTTCATCCATTTGGAACATCACTATAACATTCTATGTATATCTGAAATGTCTGACATATGAACTGGCAATGAATGGGTGATAAAATTATACAAATGGAAAACAAGTGATGGTTGCATTGGAATATGCAAAGATGTAACTTAATAAGAGAGCATTGGACGGGCTACAAACTAGCATTGGAAAACATAAAGTAGACCAGGTTTCAGAGAAATCTAAATAAGCACAAGAATGCAAGACACACAAACAATGAGAAACAAATAAATATCATTATAATTTATAACAAAAAGATTTGCAAAGTAATATAAAAAAAGATTTGCATTTAGAGTGATTGCTGCAACATTGGCTGGAGAACTAGATTGGAAAGGAAAATAATTAGCTAGCGTTTTCTCATTACAGTACTAATTCAAAAGCAAATGAGTGTCCACTAACAAATTAAATCATCGAGACCCAAGAAGCAGAAAGCCTTAAACAATCCATCAAAATACTCCTAGGACAAAAAAGATATACATACAAATCAAATATTTGATTAGCATAAATTGATCAACTATTACAAAAGAATAACTTCAATTACCAAATCAACATAATCCCTAAAATCTTGACACCCATTGACATAAGTGCAACACCACAGGAATTCAGACGCAGGTTTTTTACTAGATTGCAAATTATGTCAACTACCCTGTATAGACAAGAAAAATGTCATTTTAAAAATAACTACCAAACAAGAGATAAATAGATCAAGGAAAATACATGCGCAAAAGACAACCATTCAAGTACTTGTCAAAGTTTTTCATTTTTCTCAATCCTCATTCTCATTTTTTTAGCTTTATTGAGTCATGTTTATGATCTGTGCATACAATTTTTTTTCTGGTTTATTAATTTTTAGATGTAATTTTGAACATTTTATTTGCAGGACCCACTGGTTACTAAGGGACCAAATTTGGTTCCATTGCTTGGTATTGATGTTTGGGAGCATGCGTACAACTTACAGCTAAAAATTATTTAATGGTATTGTAAACTCATTAAACAAGATCGAGGTAAAAAAACTTACACGAACAAGAGCTAGATTTTTCCAGAAAATAGAATGGTTGACATGACCTGCAATAAACATTCTTAGTTGTATATGAACTAAATTAAACAATTTTTAAAATCATGGAAAATGTATCCTTGCTTCATCAGTAAAAACTTTGTTTGATTCATTTTGAAACCAGGCATAATTTCTCACAAGGGGTAAATATGAAAAGAAGATGTAGGTGTTACTTGGATAAACTTCTCCGTAAGTACTTAAAAGAGAAAGAAAATTAGAAGGTAAAGACCCTGTTTGGATAAGTTTTGTTCATTTGCACCAACCAATCCATCCAACTATAGGCATTAGACACCAACCACCCCTCCTCTATCCAAGCAAATAATCTGACACACACCACACACACAAGTACTGGTATTGGGTACAATATGGATATGCTGACCATTTTAAAATTCAAGTTCATTCCAGTCTAGATACAACACGAATTTGTTGTCAACTTTAAGTATCCGGTCATCAGTGCCTAACATAAATTCAATATTTGACTTTGACTAATTACTACCAGTCTACCAGCATCACAACAATGTATCCCAATCCCCTGCTTGTATTTTATATCTACTTCATTATATCAACAAATTTCAACAAACTTCTAATCCACAACAACCTAAACCAATCCACTATTACTTATTCATGAATCGATTTTCAGTTGTCGTAATTTATCATCTAAACCATTAAAAAGAAAGAAAGACAACATCAAAAAAGAAAAAGAAAAAAGGAATCGGACCTCCGCTGTTGAACTTGATGGCGCCCTGGAGCTTAATGACGGCGGAGGAATCTTTCTTGGCGACGGCGTCTTAGAGCTACTCGAGGGCCTTGTTGTAGTTGGTGATGTAAGTCTGGTGGTGCTTCTGGTGGTGTAGCTGCATGATTTCACCGCTGATGGCTGGCTCTAGAGCGCCATAGTCATGATCGAGATTGGGGAACGTGTACACGTGCAACTCACGGGAATTAGTAGCTGCAGCTATGCCAACTCCGAATATGGGCTTCACGTGGTTGCGGAGCACGGTGGCTAGGGCTTTTCTTGTCAACAGGGCTCGCGCGGCCATCGCAAAAGAAAATGGAGACGCTTTTGCAACGCAACAACGCTAGAGTGGATGGATAGCTAGAGGACTCGATGATAGTGGTAGAAAGGAGTTTCAGTGGATTTATAAATTAAATATTTTACTGAAAACTATATAAATATATATATATATATATATAAAGAAAATCTGGAAGAAGGAAAGTTTAGAAAAGAGAAAAATGAATGCTCTGTTAGTGTTTGTAAACACCGCAAGGTTTCAAGGTTCCATACCTGAAACAAATAAACCAGTTGAAAGAAATTTACCAAATTAACAAACCAAAACCTATTAATACATTACTTAGAGTCTAAAAAGCTTTCATAAACTTACTCAGTGCCAGCTTCAGCCCCTATTCCACCAGCGAGGAGAAAAGGAAGAAGCTGAAGGAGATGACTTCGAAGACGAGAAGCTTCTTGGCCACGTCGACACAAGTGTTGCAGGATGAGCAGCTCTCAAGGTTGTGCTGGCCCGGGGTGGTCAGCGAGAGGCCCACGAAGACTATGATTGAGAAGAGGGAGTTCACATTCACCAGGCTGCCTAGGGCTATAACGTGCTCTGGAATAAGGTGAGAAAGAAAGAGAAAGGAAGCGAACTGGTCTTAGAGAAAAGGAAGTGAAACGGCCACACATGCTTCAGGTTCTATGATTCAAAATTTGAATGATGAGAGAGAAAGAAAAGCGCAAATTTAGAGACGGTTGATGAAAACCGTATTTGAAAGATGGTTTTTAAAGACGGTATTTTAAAACCGTCTTTGTATAATTGATTTTAAAGATGGTTGTATAAAATTTTCTTTGAACATTGCACTTCTAAGACGGTTTTTCTACACCCGTCTTAGATTGTCACCGCGTGTGATTCTAAGACGGTCTTTTTACAACCGTCTTAGATTGCGCGTCGTAAAATGTAACCTTTCTAGTAGTGATCACTGGATCATCAGATGGTTTCCTTTCATATAACTTGTTTGTAAGATCTCTTGAATTTCTTTTTGTGTGTAGCTATAACAATAGTTTTTCTTAAGGCTTTTCTAGAATAGGTGTTTCTAGATGTAAGAGTAGAAATAGGTTTTCTCTATGTCTTGATCACAGAGATTCTAAGTGACTTAGAAATCTTGTTCTTGATCTTGGTGTGATTGAGTGTGGTTGTAAAAAGCTTGTAAAAAATAGATTGTTATTAGTGGAACTCTAACTTGTTGGTTAGAAGAACTGGATGTAGCTTCTTTAAGTTACTAAGTGAACAAGTATAAATCCTTGTATTGACTACTTCATTTTTATCTTTTCTTGTTGTTATAACTTATCATTCATTGGTGTTGCATTTCACAATAAACAGAAAAAGTCTTTAATTGCATTTTTTGAGTAGTGGTGTTTGATTGGTTTAAAACTCTCTTGGATTGTTTTGTGATACGATCTTGTTAACTCTGATTGTTTAAGAATTTTTAATTGTCCAAGATCAACCAATTCACCCCCTCTTAGTTCTTTTGTGTTGTTCATACTATTTTCACTTTAAACAACTTAGTATATATAATTTTAATCAAATTATAGATGTTTTGACTAATCCATAATTAATTAGAATTATAAAGGTCACTTAGACATAAAACTTAATCATATGAGAATAAATCATATTATGCACTTCAAAATCAAAATATAAAACAATGATGATCAATAAAATTCTCATATACAATTGCATAATTGAAACATAATATTATGCATTTGATTTAATATATATATATATATATATATATGGATAGAATAAATTTTTCCAGAATTTATTCATGCACAAACAAATCAAAACTCCACAAATTACAAAAGTAAACAAAAACTCATAAGCATATAAGATATAGAAAAAAGAGTAAATATCAAATAACCTCAAATGGCCCAGTGACTCATGCAAGTTTAAGTAAATGGCAGGTCACGGGTCGAGACCCAGACAGCACATAAACATTTTGTAGCAAAAACGAAATCAGATCCGAACAATACCGAAAAAAGAAAATGGACAAGGCAGAGGCAACTAATGCTCTCATACCAAATGTAAGTTCTGAAATATACTTTATGTTCTAATCATGCTCATACACAAACGGCAGAAGCAATTAGTTCAAGTGCGAAAAAATTAAGATCATAAATACCTTCCATTATTGTTATTCTCTTTTTATGAGAGTGAGCTCAATGACCCCAAACATACATTGTGTACAAAATATGGGTTGTTGGAAATTTTCTGTTGTTGATATAATGTGGACCATATTTTTGACTTTATCCTCAGTTAGTTACCAAAATAACCGAAAATAAAGATTCGACATACTTACATCCATTAAATTCATACATCAACAATACCTTTAATCAAAGCATCCTTCCATTACATTCAAATCATATATTTGAGTTTACAATATTTTATGGCTAATTAATCATGTGGCAATGGAATCTCTTATGACCTCATTTTTATCATATCAAATGCAATAATTTTGGGGTGATTATCATCGTAGGAGCAAACCAACCAATGAAGATCTCCCCATTCAAGAGTAACCCATCTGCATTCATGCTCCAGATGCCTGTACGGAACTTTACTTTTGATTAAATATTGTCACTGTTTATTTTATTTTCTTTTTTTGAACTGGTCACTATGTTATTGATTAATTCAATATAGAATGGCATATTAGTTAACTTTTAATTAGTTGATAATATAAATCTATAAGTTCATTGTATCAAAATTAAACTTATTTTTTCCTTTAGTATTTTATAAGTGTCGTCCTTACCAAATTTCAATGATTCTGCATACAGCACCCAGAGCTACACATTGTCTACAATGCTTTTTCCCTGATTTGCAATTGCTCAAAAGTTGTATGCTCCTTGACTCCTTTTGCCTTATCTTCTTGATGTATTCTGCAGACATTCATTCCACTTGAGACATGTATAGTTGCATGCATACTACACCACCAGCAAGGTATAGCATACATCATATTATCTCCCACGTACAAACGGTACTCATTCCAAGTGCGCGCCAAGTTATCATACCCAAAAAACTTGTTACAAAACTTGCGCCCACCAAAATATGACAGCATATTAAACTGATTAAAAATATAACACATTTGATTCATACTTCACATAAGCAAATAATTAATAGTTTCTTCTGCATCTTTTTATCACTTTTGTCATGATATTTAGCTGAGTCGCATATCTAATGCCATTCCAAACACACGGTAAGTCCAATTTCTTGCCTTAGTTTGTCATATTAAAAGTAGTAAGGACAGAGTAGAAGGGCTAAGGAATTAAATCATATATAATGCATTAACTTCGCATTAATTTATCGTTACACAGTAATAAAAGGATGGGAAGAATTGGAATACATTACATAAACTAACTAATTAATTCTTCTAGTCTGTTATTGTTGTTCATCTTCACTTGGTTTCTCAATTCCTAGGGAGTGATAGCGAACTTTCTGTATACGTACAACAACGTAGATCACCAAATTTCTTTGAAACGTTCCTGTGCGTGTTTCTCATGTAGCTCATCTTACCATTACGTCTCACTAATGTATGATGGTTATCGTATCCCAAAACTTCACCATTTTTGGTGAAACATATAGGGAAAAAGTACCGATCTGAAAGAGGATGACTAAAATTAGAGAGATTAAATAAGGATCGAGTCCAAGATGACTGCACTTTGTATTCTTTCATCACCCACATTTCGGCCGGCCCAGGCTGGAAACCTACAAACCACATGCAGAGATATCCTTCCATTACTATCAAATGACCTATTTCAGTTTGCATTTTAATGTCTGCATCATGTGACAGTGGAATCTCTGATACCCTCCTTTCTATCATATCAAAAGCAATAACTTTGCGATAATTAATATCG
This sequence comes from Glycine tomentella, assembly GCA_007407185.1. Lineage (NCBI taxonomy): Eukaryota > Viridiplantae > Streptophyta > Magnoliopsida > Fabales > Fabaceae > Glycine > Glycine tomentella. The sequence goes on from PYAF01000944.1 coordinate 29,027, forward strand.
TAAGAGCGAACCAACCAATGAAGAGCCCCATTCAAGAATGACCCATATCTGTGATCTTTCGCCATATATCCGTAAAGAACAGTACTTTCAGTGCAGCTCCATGAATTAGTCCTCGAGGAGAAACAGTGGATCTCCATGCCTAACAACCCGCTTCTTGAGTACGGTGGCAATATTACAGGCACTACCACGTCGTCGGTTGAAGAGTCATACCCAATCCCACATAGAACTTCGTCATTGAATCGTTTGTCAAATCGTATGTTAAATCGTTTCTGCAAACCGGTTAAAGGATTCCATATAATGAAATAAATGAAGTCGTCGGAGAAATATTCAGACTTTAAGAGTAGAAATCCACTACATGAACCCACAACATCTATACTACGTCGTCGTCCACCTCTATTGGCAGAGGGTGAGGGATTTGGAATGTTGAAGACCGAGGTCGCAGAATCATCGTTAAGTGGTGCCTCTATGTCTAAGGAAATAGCTTTTGATTCTTGGGAGAATTCGAATTTCAGAAGAAGTTTTTCGGTGGGTGGTGTGTGAGATTTAGCGAATCGGGGATCGGAAATTATAGAAAGCCAAGGTTTAGAGACGCATTTGAAACGCAATAGAGATTTTATTGGCAATGCCAACAGAACTTCTTCTATCAACTCGTGAGGAAGGGTCACAACCTGAGGGGGAATCACGTTTTTCATCTTTGCTTAAGGATGAACAATAAGCAGTGTGCTGTGTACTCAACGAACAAGAAATATAAATAGCCCGTGAACGTGATAATCTTTAAGGGATAAAAGATTTAAAATTATAATTATCATTATAAATAAATAAAAGGATATTTGTATAAAACGAATTATTTATATTTTGAAATATAAAATATTGTTCAGAATATCTTGGATATCATTTCTAATTTTGTAATTGAATATCCAATAACGCGTGTTTAGATTTTAGAATTTTTACCCCTTTCAAAATCTATTTTCTAAATTTATTTCAATTTAAGTTGATTTAAATTTTTGAATATATCAAATATTTTTAGATGAACATATATTATATCAAGAAGATATCTTTTTTCTTTAGCTAAATTAAATCTTCTTTCAAAAAAAAATAAATGTTAAGATTTTTATAATCTTCAAACCAATTGTA
>PYAF01000944.1:32342-49936 GCA_007407185.1 Glycine tomentella
TAACTTTTTAGTTATGGTAAGTATATTTTCTTCCTCTCTATATGTTTGTAATTTTCAATTTTAGTTTCTAAAAATAAATACAAAATTATAGGACCAAAATTAAAAAATACAAACTTACAAGAAATAAATAAAAATAAATTCACATGACTAAAATTAAAAAAGTGCAGATTTAGAAAAGCTAAATTCATATATTTTGTTTACCACAAAAAAAAAAAAGAGTATTAATTGTGTATTTATTTAAATATAACACGAGAATTGGGTCAGAGATTTCGGGCGTTGAAAAATGCCTACTGGTTTTTGGTCTTAAGAACATAATTAATGCAGCACATGCTCATTTATTTATCATTCATTATTAGTAGGTTGGATACATGGATTATGTAATGTGGTTATATATATGACCCAACTTGGCAACTTCAACGAGTTCCTTGCCACGAATGTTTCTGACAACTAGTTTCCAGTTAGCGCTGCCTGGGCAATGGCATTTATTTCATCATATGCTTAAACAGAGTCGAAAGAAAATAAAGAAATAAAGTATGGATATTCATGTTTTGAATACATAATTCATTTCTTTTTGTTTTATCTTTAAATAGTTTTCTCTCTTGTGGATAACAGACAATATAGTGTTTGACTGTTTGGTGTCACATGCAGCTTGTGTTTTGATATGGACATGCAGCTTCTTTAAATTAACAATAGTATTATCTCTTTTTCCCTTGTTTTTTTATACTTTTTTATTATAGCTGCTGCAAATATACTAGTATTATTTATTTTATTTTCTGTCATCCTTTCTTTTTCTTTTTATTCCTTTTCACCTCTTACGTGGACATACAACAACTTTATATCTATGATCTATCATGTTTCTAGGAATGGAAAACATCTCATGTGTTCTCACATACGGGTAATATGGGTAGCCACTACCTAACCTCGGGATTAGGCAATAGCGGTCAACTTAGTGTCCCTCACTATTACAAACACAACCATTATTAGAGAAGTCTGTCAATTTCTTCTTGGCAAGATTAGCATGCCATTATCTTAATTACAGTAATATGTTAAAATGTCTTATCACAAACTAATTATTTAAATAAATATCACAGTTGTAGAGTTAGTAATTACTTTTATTATTTAAATTGTTTTTTTTTTTGTCAATCATTTTTATCATGAAAGCTTTGATTATACCAAATAAAAATTCTAAATTTAATTTATTATTTTAATTCTTCATAAGACAGAATTGGTAACTATTATTATATAATTTAAAACCCTAATTTAATTGGAAAAAAACCTAAGATGGTGACTTTTATGGAATTAGTAAATCCACTTATTTCATTATTATATATATATATATATATATGTATATGTATTAGTTAATTTATTTTAAAAAAACAAGGGAATAATAACATTTTTATATTTTTCAAACTTTAATAAATGTATATAAATTTTTATTAATATTTTATCCATTGATCATTAAGAATAATATATCACTTATTATTTTCAGTTGTAATAGTGCAACTCTCTATAATGCCAAAAGAAAAAAACTAGAAACTGGGTCCCCAAAATTAAACCAAGAAGGATCATGGAGTATTGCTCTTACAAAGGTAGCTGACCGGAACGTGGTCCAACCATCAATAAAACTTCTGTTACCAGAAATCACAGTGTTATCCATGCCATCTCCAACCATCATGAGGTTCCACTTCTTCTTCTTGATCTCAACGTTTTCATAGTATACCCCTCTCTTTATATGTATCACATACCTCTGCATGCTGTAGTTAGGCGCAGCCAAAACCGCGTCCATAACCTTGGTGAAGTTTCCGGTCCCGTCGGCAGCCACCACCGCATCAAAACTCACCCCATTTGCTGCTTGGAGTAGTTTTCTTTCCCCTGGCTTAACCCATGGAGGGAAATGGCCCTGTGGGGAAGAGAAAGTGAAGTTGTCCGACACTGGATTCACCTGTGTGAGAAGTCGAATCATAAGATTGATTTGATGATTAAAAAAAAAATTCTCTTTATCTGAAATGAACTTTTCAATAAATAAAATAAATTTTTTATTAGTTAATTTTTAAAAATTTATGAATATAATTTATATAAAAGTGAGTTGAAATTTATAAATAAACTAATAAAAAATTCATTTTAACGGATGAAGATCATCATTTCATTTTCTTTTTTACTTTTTCTTTAAATATTTCTAACAAAGTATATCTAAACAAAAACTAAAAGCACACAACACTCTTATCATATGGACCCTACAAGAGTGGATGTTCTCCATCATTGGAGAGGCACCGGACACTTAAAGTCAGAAACATAAGAGTTCGAATGATAAACAAGTTATAAGTTTCAATCTTAATCTTCCCACTCACATAAAATATTAGTAATTGGTAACATTTGTTGATATAACAAAAAAAAAATAAAAATAAAACCTGTGTGAGAAGTTGTTGCAGCAATGACATCACTTGGCCTAGACCTGTGGAAACTAGACCCTTCACTATGCCGTTGGTGCCGTCGAATCCGTCCATGCATGTGTCTTGATTTGCAAGTGCTGCGCTTAGCCATGTTCTCAAATCGGAACTTGTGTTCCCTGTGCCATTGTGCTTCCCTGCAAACAATAATCTTACATTAGAGTAAGGTCTTAACTCTTAAGTGTTTCTTGAGTAAAAAGTTCTGAAAGTGAAACATTGTCTCTTTAATTTTCTTTTATTTGGATCATTTATCTTTTTTTATGTTTTATATAATTTATAGCAATAAAAAATCGTCACAATTGGAAAAATATACGCATTTAGCAGTCAAAATTTCAAAATCTGTAACAATTGACGAATTAAAACCGATCAGAAAATAAAAAATCAAAGTAGAAAAATAAACTGAAAAGTAAAATAAGTTAAAATACCAAATTAACAATTTTAAGTTAAAATACCAAATTAACAATTTTACCTTTCAAAATGCACGCATAAGAAAAGAAAAATTGAAAAATATAAATGATTTTATACTATACTGAGTATCAATTTTTGTTGATGTCAAATGAAATAATGGAACTGTAAATCTTAATAGTGAAATCCGCCATAGTACTTGACCAAATTTTATTTTTTTTGTGAAGAAAGTACATGACCAAATTATGAGCTGAAAAAAGTTGGATTAATATTTTATTTAATGTTATTCTCTAATTGGACCCAACAAATCAAAATATTTAAAGCAGTTAAGAAAGATTAATTAATATGATGAAACTAAATTAAGCATGGCATTTTAACTACACAGTTTAATTTTTAACAGCAAAATTAATGTTAGTACCTTTGGGACTCTGGGTAGCGGAGACAGACCAATCGAGTTCATCAGAGGACATGTCAAGCAAATCAAGACAATCAGAAACGGCGTTAGAAAGACGCGAATCACCGAAGCCAGAACCGAACTCGGAGAGAATGGAGGTAATATCTTGCAACACATCAACGACGGTTCTCACTGTCCCCGCGAATTCGGAAGGAGCAACCTTCAGCAACTCCGATCCCACGGTGTTGGTGTTGGTGTTGGTGTAGCCAAGTGCGGTCGGAAACAGCACGAAGAAAAAGATGAGTGTGATAGTGGGTGTTGGTGTTGCTGCTATTTGAGATAACTCTTTCTTTGAAGAAAGTGCCATTGGGATGGAAGAACTCTGTTATGTTATGTTATGTTACACCCTCAGGGGAGTACCTGCGTATTTAAAGAGAGAAAAAGGGCAATAAATAGTACTGAATTTAGGGATGTTCATATAAATCCATCTAGTCTGAAGTTGATGGAAAAAATCAATCCAAAAAATATAATCGAATAAATTAAAAATCGAACAGATGAAAAATTAAATAACCAAAAGTTTTTATTTGATTGAATGAAATTTCAAATTTAAATTTAAAATACTATCCAATCCAATTTAAACGAAATATGTATATATGGATATATTTTTATACATAAATTTAAATTCATGATATCATTCATATTTTTATTTTCATTTTTTATATATTTGTAAAATTATTATGTAACTTATACCTATTTATGAAAAATAATTTAGTTACAAAATTTATTTTATTACCTATTTGAGTTAAGATGAGTAAATATACTATTATCAGTTATATAATGACATATAAATGAAATTTGGTATTTTAAATTATTTTGTATTATATTTATTATATATATGTGTATATATATATATATATCTTATTTCTTATTTTATATTTTCTAAAAAATAAAAGTTAAAGTAAAATTTAAAATCAATCCAATTCAAATCATTTTAAATTATATTGAATTAAAATTTTAAATTAAATTGATTAAATGATAAATTAACAAAATTAAATGATTGGATCAAATGTTTTTTCTCTTCAAAAATGATTCAATCAAAACTGAAATGATTAAATTGGGTGATATTTCAGAGATAGTAACATTAAATAAAATAAAATAAGTTAAAAATTTATATTTAAAATAAAAAAAAATATTTTTTTCTTATATTTAAGATAAGAGAAAGTATAATGAAAAAACATGATTTGTTTGAGAGAAGATAGTGAAATTTTCGAGTGAAAATTAGTGTTAAATAAAGTTCATGAACACTCTATACCAATTTAAGGGTGATAAAAAAAAATACTGGAGAAAAAGGAGAATAAATAGTGTAGAATGTAATGGTTGGATGGGCAGGTGAGGGAATTTAAGGCAAACGGGTGTGTTGCAGCTTAGCAGGGCTTAGAAAAAATATTGGAAAGCCCCCCCTCGCCACAAAAATAATTTTATTTCATTATGATGTGAATAATAATAAATGTAGATATAACATTCATGGTGCGGTTTGTTTTGAATATGATAATCCGAATTTAAGAGGGCTGCAATGCAAAGTAAGCCTAGTGAGTCAACCTTTGTTTCAGAAGGTGATAATAATAATAATAAGGTGGTGAAAGGAATTAGGGGTTACAAACAACACAGAGGGAAGGGATGTGCGTGTTTGATTTTTTTTTTTTTTTTTGAAAAATATGTAAAAATTATATTAACCAAAAGAATAATTACAAGTATTCAGGGCATTTCCTGTCTATACAAAACATCCACAGAGGCTAATGAAAGACACCACTTGCTAGAGAAAGCAAATGTATCACACCGGCTATACTTACCGGGAAACAAAAAGCAAAAATACATTTGCTAGTACAAGTGAGTCAAGTGAGCATATCTAATGGTCTTAAATTTAATTTTTTCCACTAGATCTGACACCACGAACGAATGTTGATCAAACCAGATACTGTTTCGGCAACTCCAAATGTAGAAGACAGTAGTAGTTAAGGCCAGACACCTGAATTTTCCATGCAAACCCGAATCTGCCTTGTAATGAACCAAGCTATTCAGCACATCACGAATTGCGAGTTTGATTTGTTGCACTGTAGGTGGTGACTATGCAAGTGAGTGAAGTGACAAACTTTAAATATGTACTACTCTCTTTTCCACACACTTTTTTTTATTACTACTTGATGAAATTTGTATAGATTTTATTAAACATGTGAATCTCATTATATATTTTGTAGGTTGTATTTTCAAACTAGGTAGACTCACTTCAATTTTAATTAATAAAAGAGTATATTGAAAGGGAGAAAAAAAAAGTTTTTGACATATAGTGTTGTTAGTACTCTCATGTGCAAGCAGGTAATGTGCATCATGTCACTTTCCTAAGTGAAAAAATCTAGATGGCCATATTGTCCTCTGCAGCCACGTATAGTGACCTACACCTATTACAGCTTCTGCCGAATCAATTTTGCCATCTTTGTGAGTTTCCTCCCTTTAAGATCTAAATCGTTCGCAATCTTCTTCCTCTTGTCAGTGTGACCCACCAAGAAAATCTTCACCGTTCGTCATTTTCTTTTCTGGTTCGATGCATGTACATAAGAAATTAAGAAGACAAAAAAGAAGAAAATCAACACGAGAGACCATGCTTGCTTGTCTCCATTGCAAATTACAATTAGACAAAGCGTGTGAGGGTCTATCTTTTTTGAGTCAGGACATGAACCAATATTTTACCATGATTTCAGCATGCTCTGTGAGGCAAAATTAATTTTTCACGTTGTAACATTTTTTTTAATATAAAAGTTACCTACATGATCTAGGTTTAGTCATAAGGCTAAAGTCCGGCCAGCTCTAGTCTCCAACCCGGCCATCTATCAGCTTAGGCACGCATCCCAGCCCAAATCAATAACATGACCAATACCTAACTATATCATGATCTAAAATCACTCAAGTGCATTTCTGACATGGGCATGAGTTCAGAATTTAGGGTGACCCTCGGCTTAGATTTGTTTGGGTTTATGAGATATTTATTAATGTTAATTGATTTGGATTGGTTTAATTTTTGCAGGAAACCAATCAAATCACATTCGAGTTGGTTTATATTGAAACATTGAATTACTTAATAATTAAAAAAATTGAAAAAATATAGAGAAAAATAAAAAAATATAATAAATAAAACAAAACTAATGGATAGTATTAAAATTGAGAATTATAAAATACTAAAACAAAATCATTCAACATCACTAGATTTACATCGATTTTATCAAAAATCGATGTAAACAAAAATGCGGTGACATATTTATAAATAAGATAACAACGTTAACATGGATTTTTTTTTTTAAAAAAAAAAAAACCGATATTGACCATAATTATAAATTTTACCTAAACATAGTCTTTCTCATTTGAATCTTCTGTGTTGCGCGACGAAACCCTATTTTTGTGTCGAAAGGCTTATCCACTCGTTGTTGCTGCCATCGCTGTCGTCGTGTTCATCATACTTGTGGTCATCGTTGTAGCCCAGACATACCCTATCGTTGTTGGTCGTGACTGCGTGTGTTTGTCATCATAACTGCCCTAGGTTGTCACTGTTGGTGTCAGTTGAGAAGTTTTGTCACCACTGCCACCACTTTCAGGTTCCCTTATTCTCTTCTTCACCTCAAGTTACCTTACACGATTATGTTATTCTTGTAGAAAAATGTTGCTACTACTATGAGAATATGGGGAAAAAATGAAAATGAATATTTGTGTGTTTTGTTGAATTGGATAGTTAGTTAATTTCGACATGTCTCTAGTTTTATAGCTTGTTGTTTTCTTATTCTTATTGGTTTGAATTGTTGGTATGTGCAAAACATTATTTTCCTACTTGTTGGTAATGATGTTGTTGTTCTTTTGACATTTTAGTTTTCGCTAATTAATGTCGTTGTTTTCCTTCTCCAAAAAGTTTTTCTGGTCAAATTAAGTTTTGATATTTTACTTTGTAATTTTGTTTTTTTGTGTCTTTGTTATTGTTTCTCTCATTGTTTTACTTTGTTTTTCAATTTTCATTGTTGGGGATGTAATTTATTTACTACCAAAAGAGTGGCTTAGCCCGCACCTTAAAAAGAAGAGTGGAAGTTAACTCATAAGGTCGAAATACCCATTTGAATTGATTTTGGTATGTGTTCATATAGTATTTGTGTTGACGATGTCATATGGTATTTGAGTTTTGATATTTTTATTTGAACTAGATGAGAACATTCTTGTGGAATGACGAGTAGGTCCTTTTTGAGCTTCCCATTATTATTGTTTTTTGTTTCTGAAAAAGATTACATTATGTGGACTATGGAGCAATATGTATGTCATTTTGTGTTTTGCCATCCATGCTTGGCATAACCTTGCCTGAAAGTTACATTGTTTATTATTATATGCCTCTTGTTGCTTATGGTTCAATGTTGCATATATCCTATTCCTACCTACCAAATGTATAGAAATGTCATATGTAGAAAGTAGAAAAATTTGGTTTGGAAATTACAGTTAGTTTTGCATATATATATATATATATATATATATATATATATATATCCTGATAAAAAGAAAAATATTTTGCTTAAACTTAAAAAAATATTTTAATGAACCATCTTCTTCATCTTCTAAAACTAACAATTTATTAATTAATAATAAGTTTAATCTTAAAGATACTCTTAAGAAGTTTGATAAAAGTATATTGTTAAACCAGTAACCCTTTAGGACCTTCAGCATGAGGTTAATCAACTGAAAGTTGACATTCGCCTTATATATATATATATTGGATAAAATTAATCAGTTGGGTCACACGTTACAGTCTATGCACCATTTATGTGAGACGATTTTGGGCTCAAGACATGCACTTGTGTTGCTATTTGCTTCTGAAGTTGACTGTTAAACCACTACTAGTTAGAAGCCTAAAACTTAGGCTAATTGGAATTAATCCATGTTTTTGTCAAGAAAGAAAGCACCTAACTATTTATCCAAAGGTATTAAAAAGGAAAAGAGTGTATCTCCTTAAGATATTAACCATTTAATTAGATGAAGAAACTTTGTTAAAACATTAAGATAATTTGTCCCAACTAGGAACTATTTACATAAGCATTGTCCTTAAATCCCTAGTGATATTGATACCATAACATAGAACATGATGTTTACTTTCTTCTAGCTACACTAGTTTTATTTAACATTGGAGTCATCGATGCAGTTTGAATTGTGCAGTTAGTAAAACTAAAATGTTATGCTCAAAAGCAGTGGGATTATAGGGCACTAAGCAGAACCCTTCACCTTTACATTTTAGACATTACTGTAAGCTTTCTTATGAGCCAAATCTTGTTCGTTTGAGTTTGAAATGTCACCCCACAACATCTTCTGTTAGTGTGTGTGAAGGTGTTCAGCTGAATCAGCAAGAGGATGTGTGTGATTCTGTGTCCATGTGCTACATTTTTATTGACTGAATAACTTCTCATAGTTATATGTGTGTGATTTGGTGTCCATGTTCTACATTTTTTAAAGTTAATCCTTAGTGCAATTAAGAGTCAAATTATCATACTTACAACTACCACAATTAAGAGATTAGTGTCAGTGATATTTTTTGTTCAAATGATTTCTCTTAAATGGTTGCGCAAATATATGATAAATGACTGTTGAAACCCTGTCAAATGCTATGCCAATTTATGAACTAACTATATAAATAACTACTATACTCAAAGCTTAATGCTAGTATATTCTTCATTTTTGGCACAGATCCTGAAAGTATGCTTTCTTAACCCTGAGACTCCTATTACTATTATTATGTGGCACGCTTTCTGTCTCTTATTCTTTCACCACCCTCACTTTGATTTGTTGGTTAAAAAATTAAAATAATATCATACTCATATACCACTTCTATTTGTACCTTTTGATTGATAAAAAGAGTAAAACTATATCATGTGGCCACGATTTTCTTGAAGGTTTGAATATAACATGTTTAATGTTCAATATAAATTGTAGGCACTATTCCACTTCCTGTTTGCATCGTCATCTCGAGATTCATTGTTGGAGATTGTTAGTGACCATCGTCACAGGTACGAACGTCTTTCATACTTTTTTAGGTTGTACATGTATACGAATGGCATTGTAACTTGTTTTATGAGATTAATGACTATTGCTTTATATATACAATTAATGTTCATTATGGGTGAACCTTAGTTTCACGTTTGAGATTCAATACAATGATTCTTCTGGACAGTTTGGATTAATCGTTGTATTGATTCTTGAATTCACCTTAGTTTATTTTCTTAAATTTGATGAAATTTTGGTACAATGCATTTCACTTTGTTCTCTGGGTGCATACTTGATGTCACCGCTTTCATTTCGTGTACTTGGAGATCAATGCGAAATGCTACCAAAATTTTCTCAAATTTAAGAAAAGTGACTTAACCTTTACAGATGAATTTACTATAAAAAAATGTCTTCCTGAATGGGATAGGGTCACACCTTTAATGAAAAAAGTGAGGTTTCATGCATGGAATAACTTTGTGAGTGTCACAAAAGTTATTAATTAGATGGATCAAAGTTGGATGAATGCAAGTCGCATGAGCCCTGCGTATAATGTAGGCATTGAACAGTTTTTGGAATTTGCCTCCGAAAGAAGTCAACCAGATGAGGATGGAAAATATTTTTTTCCTTGTATAAATTGTTTGAATGGGAGACGACAAGTACTAGACGACATAAGGGAACATCTTCTATGTGATGGGATTAAGAAGAATTATATGACATGGATATGGCATGGTGAATGGACAGACATGCAAAGGGGTTCCCAAATTGAACCGGTTGATGTACAAATGGGAGATCCATTAGAGGATATGATTTGTGATCTTAGACAAGAGTTTTTCAGCAAGCACATGCCCCTGTGTATGATACATTGGAAAGTGATTTGAAGAAGCCTTTGTATCCGGGGTGCAAGAAGTCTTTGACGCTGTTGTCAGCGGTGTTAAGTCTGGTTAATTTCAAGGTAAAATATGGGTGGAGTGACAAAAGCTTCACTTCACTGCTTCAGGTAGTGCAGGATATGCTTCCAAACGTAAACACGTTGCCAAAAAGTTACTATTAGGCGAAGAAGATATTGTGTCCGATGGGTATGGAGTATTAGAAAATTCATGCCTACCCAAATGATTGCATACTATACAAACATGAGTATGAAGAAATGCATAAATGCCCCACGTGTGGGTATCATGGTACAAAGTGAAGGATGATGACAAATGTAGCAGTGACGAAAGCACAAAGAAAGGCCCCCTAGTGAAGGTGTTGTGGTATCTTCCGATCATTCCAAGGTTTAAGCATTTTTTTGCAAATGGAGGTGACATGAAAGACCTTACATGGCATGCAGATGGGAGAAACAACGATGGCATGTTGCTCCATCCGGTTGATTCCTCCTAGTGATAGAAGATTAATCATTTGGATCCGGATTTTGGCGAAGTGGCAAGAAATCTTAGGCTTGGAGTTACCAGTAATGGAATGAATCCCTATGGTACTTTAAGCACTCAGCATCGTTTGTGTCCTGTTTTTCTTATCATTTACAACATGCCTCCTTGGTTGTGTATGAAGCAAAAATACATGATGTTTTCTATGATGATATCGAGCCAAAGACAGCCAGGAAATGACACAAATGTTTATCTCAGTCTCTTGATTGAAGACTTGACAAAGTTGGGGGACGAGGGGGTTGTCGTGTTTGATGGGTATCGAAATGAGACATTCAAGCTACGTGCAATACTATTTTGTACCATTAATGACTTTTCAGCATACAAGAATTTGACTGGATACAATGTTAAGGGCCATCATGCATGCCCTATCTGTGAAGAAGACACAAGCTACGTATAACTGAAACATGAAAGAATAATAGTATACACTCAACATCGACGTTTTTTGAAAATTTATCCCCCTTACCGGCGATTGAAAAAAGGTTTTACTGGATGTCAAGAGGATAAAAGTGCGCTGATACCGTTAACATGGTCAGCAAGTTCTTGAGTGGGTTGAGGACATCAATATTACATTTGGAAAGACCCAAAAGAAGCTGGCATGTAAAACTTGCATATGGAAGAAGAGGTCCATATTCTTTGATTTTTCATACTGGTCCAATCTAGATGTTAGACATTGTATCGATGTAATGCATGTGGAGAAAAATGTGTGTGATAGTGTCATCGACACACTTCTTAACATTAAAGGAAAGACAAAGGATGATTTTAATACTCATCAAGATTTATTTGCGATGGATATACGTGACCAGTTACATCCAAGGTCTGATGGTAAGAAAATATACTTGCCTCTAGCAGGTCACACTTTGTCAAGAAAGAAAAAAAAAACAAGTTTTTGTCAGTGTCTATGCCATGTCAAAGTGCCACACAGAGATATTCTTCAAATATTAAGAGCCTTGTGCAGCTGAAAGATCTTATATTAGTTGGCTTAAAGTCTCATGATTACAACGTCTTGATGCAACAACTGTTAGTCGTGGCGATTCGAGACATTTTGTCTAAAAAAGTGAGGCATCCAATAACTCGCATGTGCTTTTTTCTTCAATGCCTTATGTAGCAAAGTTATCGACCCTATAAAGTTAGATGACTTGGAAGACGAAGCTACTATTATCTTGTGTCAGTTGGAGATGTTTTTTCCTTCTTCATTTTTCGACATTATGGTTCACTTAATTATTCATATGGTAAGGGAAATTAAATTGTGTTGTCCCATTTATTTACGGTGGATGTACCCGATTGAGCGTTATATGAAGATCTTAAAAGGGTATACAAAGAATCTACATCATCCTGAAGCATCCATTATCGAAAAGGCTACATGCTATTGAATTCTGTTCAAAGTACATTGAAAAGTCAAAGCATGTTGGGCTTCCTGAGTCTCGGCATGACGAGAGAGTGGGAGGTAAGGGCTACATGTTATCAATCCCGGTGTAGAGGAATTGCAACAAGCTCATTTGTATATACTGAATAATAGTAATGAAGTGCTTCCATACATAGTTCATCATGAAGCATTAGTCAAGGAAAATAACCCAAAAATGACCAAGAATAGGGTGTTGAAAGAGCAAAACAAGACTTTCCTAAATTGGTTTAAAGATACAATCATTGATGACGATAATGCCTTTGAAATGTTAAGGAAGTTAGCAGATGGGCCTAAAAGAAATGTTAGAAGTTGGCAGAGATGCAATATCAACAAGTATTCGTTCTACACCAAATCACAAGATGAGAAGATTACAATGCAAAATAGTGGGATTAGTCTTAAGGTTGAATCCCAACACTTTGCTATTGTACATGACCACAATCCCCGCCTGGCGTCTATGCCTTCTTTGGAGTCATTGATGAAATCTGGGAGCTTAATTATGTTAAATTCACAATCTGTGTTTTCAAGTGTAAGTGGGTTGATAACAATATCGATGTGCAAACCGATGATTTTGGATTTACTTTGGTAGATCTTAAGAAGCCAACTTATCATAATGAGTCTTTCAACATGGCAGAACAAGCTAAACAGGTATTTTATGTTCAAGATCATTGTGATCAAAGGTGGTCAATGATTCTACATGGAAAAATCATTGGTATTAATCTTGAAGATGATGATTCAACCCTTCGTACTGGTCTCACTCATTTCTCTACAAAAATGGCTAACGTCAATCGAGAAGAAGAAGTTGATGACGTCCATGCAAATTGTAATGATCATGATGAAAGAGAATTAATTAACATCGTTTAACTTAATCTTTTTTTATATTTGGCGACATTTACAATTTCATAACATACTATACTTGTGACTTGACTTTAATTAATGTTGTTTTTTAACAGGAACATGACTACACCACTAAGCTCCCCTTCTCCTCCTGAGTCAGCACCTCCATCTACATCGAAGAAGACTAGAAAAGCAACACGGCTGAGATCATTGGCTACCAAATCCGTCGGTGTCAAGAGACCAATGGTTCATGTGGATCCTGCCACTGGGAAGGCTAATGGTCCCTACAAAAATAAATTAAGGACATATTTGGGGATCATCACTCGGAACAAGGTCGATGTTATAATTGGTAATTAAAGAGAAGTTCCTGTAGCTCAAAAGGATTTGATTTGGGAGGATATTCAGGTATTTTGAATTAAACGTTTAATGTTATTGTAATTGGTTTTACTAAAAATCCTATAATGATGAATGTATTTTTTGTATCGCATACTGAATTTGATATACCAGAAGCATCTGACCAAAAGACGAAGAAGAAAATCCTTCAGACTGTAGGAGAGCGATAAAGGCAATTTAAGTCATATTTGACCTCCAAATAGGCTTTGGCACAAGGAAAGGAGGAGGATGACGACACTGTCTATAAGAAGTACGGTATCAGCAAAGAAAAATGGAACTAATTTTGTCAGAGTCGTAGAGACTCTTCATCGAAAGTTAGTTGACTTCAATTGTTTATGAATAAAACAGTTGACTTGCATTATTTTAAAGTGCATTTTGTTGACAAGTTTCTGTGTAATTGTGATAGGATGTTAGAAATAAGGCTTAGGCCATCCAAAAACTAGACATTGCCCCTCACATGTTGTCTCGTGGGGGTTATGATTTATTAGAACAAAAGTTAATGGAGGAAAAACAAAATAAATGATTGGAGGAAGCAGCCTAATCCGAAAGTACTGAAATAATCGTTCATCCTTCATCTCCTATTAGACAACACGTGAAGTGGAAAATGGCTCGCATGAAAAAATCAGGAGAGATGACATATGAGGCGGCACATGAAATTGCAAAAAGGATTGTAAGTTAATTTTTTGTTTCAAGAGTCATTAATTATAAAAACAACAAGAAATTCAAAAACTCATGCAGTATTTTGTTGATTACAGGATACCCTGGAAGAGCAGTCTACATAAGGTAGCTTTGTTGTCATAGACGTTACGATGTACTGATTGCTGCCATAGGGCGACTAAAGCACCCAGGCCGTGTTCATGCTGCTGGAGCCGTTGTGACAATCAAACAATACTTTGGACCAGCTTCAGCAAGCTCCCGCACATCTACGCCGATCATGCCGGACAAGTTGGATTCACTTAAACATATCAGGGACTGGCTGGAGATCACTAAAAAAGTGACTCGACAACTCATGTTATCGTTCGCCAGATGTAGCCCTAGATGAAATTGCAAGGATTCATACCGCCTCTTGAGGTTGAGGTTGGTCCTTCTGCTTCCCGTGTCATCATGAATGAAAGTTGTGTCGATCCCTCAGGGCAGGAACCAAACATGAGTGTGTCAGACAGGCGTGGATTGCATATTGATGACAATCCTCCTCGCCTGGTTGCCCTTGGAAGAGTTTATGAGGGGTCAAAAATCGTGCACAACATCCCTTTGGCCAATGATCAGGTGAAGGTGGGTGTTGAGTAAGTTTGAGATGTTGATGCAAGCGTCCCTGTACCCAATGAAGAGGTTCAGTTAATGGGGCAGACCCTTAACACCTTCCTTGCTTGTCCGACACATCTTCTACAACCTATTTCAAAAAAGGTATTTCATTTTTGTTGTGTTTACTATCATTTAAATATGATTATGTACAAATTAACCAGTTGACTATCATTGACTTATGTTCATTACCTGTGTAGGATAAAAAGGGACCTAAGGGACCAACGAAACTTGTACATAAGTCGGAACCTGATGAGGATCCCCTATACTAGATCACATTAACGATCCCGCAGTTTTTCCTTAGGCCTATGCTGGTGTCGTGGGATACTACTGTGTTTGGGGTGTATAATGATGACTTCCCCTTGTACATAAAGCATGGAGATATTTTTGAAGTAATACACGGTGGTCAATGTCTCAATATCTCTGTTTTACAAATGTGGATCATGTAAGTCACTTTACATTACAGTCCATTACATAAGTAATTGTTTTAAGTTGATGCATAATTTACTTTATTTTAACAATAATATGCATATGAATGAATTAAGTATGTAAACAAATAATGCCTCTCTATATGGATTCCTTGAGCCATAGTCCATACAGAGATCTGGACAATCATAATTTGAATCTGGAGATTATATTAAGAAATGGATGCAAAATTCACATAAACATGTCTACCTAAGAGTCTACTTCAATAAGTAAGTAAAATTGTACAAATCAATTTGAATAATTTATGCACTACAATAACTTAATGTTCTCCAATACAATGCACATTGGCAACTGGTCGTTATTTGTCCTAAGGACAATGTTTTCATGTGGTTCTGTTAGTTGCACAATTTTAGTTTCCTTTAGAAGTTTCCAGAATTAAAATTTCTCTCTCTTTTTCTCTATTTGTTCTTCATTGTTCTTCAACTTTCTTCTTCATTTTCATTTTTTGTTCTTATATTTTCTTGCACAAATTTTGTGGCTTTTTCCACTGATGATGATCATGGAAGGCTAAACAATCAATCAATCCAAGGATCCAGTCCAAGGTAAGGAGAATTTGATTGAATTTTACTCACAAATTGTTTTATGATATTTCAATTAATTTTGTGGTTTCAATTAATCTAGGAGTCAATTCGATTGAACTGCTTTTAATATAAAAATATTATTATCTAAAAACTATGATAATTCACATTGCTTGGTTTGGTGAATTGGATTGATATTCCTAAATCCGTTTACAATATCTTTTATTAATTCTGTTTTCTAAATTTTTGTTTATCGCCTGCAAACTGTTCGATTAAAACTCCCCTATTGTTTATTAGTGAATTGAAGTTGGAACCAAATTGATCGTGTCTCTGAATCGACCTAGGTTAATCATGTGCTACAGAATTAGCATAGTTTAATTCTTTTGAAGCAATGCGACATCGATTATCAGTAAGGAAAAGATGTTATAAGCGGCGTGTAACCATGTATTTTCACTAATCTCTTATTAACTTAATTGACATAACTTATAAGTGAAAATATTTTTATAATATAAAATTTAATTAAATAAAAAATTCTAAGAATTTATGCAAAAGTTTTAGTTCTTAATTCACTCGAAACTAAGATTGTACTATAAAATAAATAGTAAAAGCTTTTATTGATTTTTATGAGCTGTCAAATACATAGTAAACACTTGAAATTAATTTAATTTAAAAGTTAGTATTTTATCAAGTGTTGTATGCATGCTTTATAAGGATCAATTCATAAAGAAAGATACATATATTTTCATTGGATGAGATCTTGTCCCTTAATATTATTTGTTAATAAAATATATTTTATTATAAAATTGATTGTTAGATTAGTCCACTGCACAATCTCATGTGATTTTTTCAACATGAGAGGATTCTTTCCTGCTCATCATTCATGG
The DNA here is from genome assembly GCA_007407185.1 of Glycine tomentella. Classification (NCBI taxonomy): domain Eukaryota; kingdom Viridiplantae; phylum Streptophyta; class Magnoliopsida; order Fabales; family Fabaceae; genus Glycine; species Glycine tomentella. Next base: position 48,883 of record PYAF01000944.1, read on the forward strand.
TACTGTAAACGATTAATCTATACTTTTGTTCTTACCAAAATCTGGAATTGCCACGCACAAGGGTAGACATTATCCAGTAGGTTCCAGACTCTGCACGTTGGACGATGAGTCAACCTTATTAAGAAAGGAGACCTGGAAAACAAAGGAAATGACTACATTTCTCAAGTAAGTATATCAATTATATGACAGAGAAGCATATAAAGAGAATATGAGTAAGCCGTGTATGGTTGACGAAAGGTGTGTTTTTCACTACGAATGGAATATATCAGTGAGTGTGTGGAAAGGTTAAATGAAACATGTATTTATAGGATAAGCATGAGCCTTGGACCTTTATAGATAATTAACCTATATATATAAGGTTAACAGATAATTGCAAATTGTATATAATTCAAATTGTAGATAAGTCGTACCTTGTAGATAGTCTATTCCTTATAGATAAGTAACATTTTGTAGGTAAGAACTTATAGATAATATAAGACTTATAGATAATTAAATACCTGTTAAGAGATAAGGTTGTGACAATATTTGAATAATAACACGTAACAGATAACCTGGTGGCCTAAATGATTCGGCTGTTAAGGGTAGACGTTTGTGCTCCTGTAGAAGGATTGACGTGTAGGGTGAACATGTGTACGAAAGGTCCGACATAAGTGACCACATGTATTTTTCACATTTTGTATAGTACACCTTCTTATGCCATTAGTGAAATTAAAATCATTAATGTTGAATTATAAGGAAATTAAATAGTGTGATTAAATTAATTTTAACGATTAAAGTCATTAATAATGAGTTAGCTAGTAAGATTTGAAAAACATTTAGTTAAAAACAAAGTATTTTAAATAGTTTTGGGACTTTATATCAAAATTAGTTTAACTAGATGTATATTGCAATTTCACAACTACAAAAATAATCTTTAACAATATTTTTTGTCCATTATTTAATATTTGATTAAATGTCATAAGAATATATTAGTAACATTTTTTTATATTTGGTGACATTTTTTTAATTATTGTCAAAAGTTTTTAATAACATTTTTATTAAGTGTTAGATAAAG
>PYAF01000944.1:50036-68681 GCA_007407185.1 Glycine tomentella
ATGCACTTTAACTATAGTAAATTTAATTAAGTCATATTTAAAGAGAAAATCATTTTTTGATATAAATTAGTTAACTATAAGTTATTTAGTCAAAATATATAAATTAGAGGAAAATTTTTCATTTCACACTTAATACATTAAGTTTTAGAAAAGTATTAAAAAAAACTAAAATATTCTGGAACTTAATTATATTTTATATTTTTTTTATAAAAGGACCAACTTAAGATACCTCAACCTCTTATACATCTCATGAGATGAAGTAAATTATAGAAATCTTTCTAGGGGTTTGCTCTATTTACACATGTTTTCCTACCTTTTAAAATTATTACATTGGCACCTCTTATTATAACGGAGTTAAGCTGTCATTTGAAAATTAAAAGATATATACGTCAAATTTTAATTCATTTTTAGGAAAACTCAAAATTGTCCCTGATTTTTAATTGACCCAATTAGAGATAAATTCTTGTCTTGTGCTTCTTGTTAAAACATAAGAAAAAGGTGCATGCCAAGTGTTTGACAAAGAGAAATAAAGATAAAGACAATATGAAGAAAAGTGCAAAAATAACGAATTTAACATGAACAAGATGTTAAAGAAATTAGAATAAAAATAAAAAGGCGGGAAAGACAAGAAATGGAAGAAGATGCCACACCTTATGAAAAGTGATAAGTCCCGTGGGGATTCGCCATAATATAGAAACCTTTGATAAGAACCAATGTTTGGTCCAATCAAGAACCCAAGAGGAACTTCCTCTCACACACTTTTAAAAGTGTAAAATTTTATTTAATTTAAAAGTGAGTACATAAGACAAATGAATGACTATTTATAACCAATAGGTGGTGTCTCTATCCTATTTCTTTCTCATATGGGACTTCAGTCACACAAAATTTATACTAAAAAAATCTAATTTGTGTTAAACTTCATGTCCCATTTTCATCATCATAGATGCAGAATTAGGACTTGAGACTAGAAATACGACTTGTAGAAAATCTTTGGAGCTTTCAAACGCATCAAAGAATGCCTAAAGTGGATATCTAAAACTCAAGTTATGTTCAAAACATTGGAGATATCTAAGCTCTTCACTCATTGATCTTTGGTCCTCATCACCACACCTTATGAAAAGTGATAAGTCCGTGGGGATTCGTCACAAAGATTATAAAAACCTTTGATAAGAACCAATGTTTGATTCAATCAAGAACCCAAGAGGAACTTACTCTCACACACTTTTTAAAAGTGTGAAGTTTTTATTTAATTCAAAGATGAGTACATAAGACAAATGAATGACTATTTGTAGCCAACAGGTGGTGTCTCTATCCTATTTCTTTTCAACGTGAGATTTCGGTCACATAAAATTTATACTAAAAAAATCTAATTCGTGCTGAACTTCATGTCCCATTTTCATCATCATAGATGTAGAATTAGGACTTGAGACTAGAAATACGACTTGTATGAAATCTTTAGAGCTTTCAAACGCATCAAAGGATGTCTAAAACAGACATCTAGAACTCAAATTATGTTCAAAATATTGGAGATATCTAAACTCTTCACTCATTGAACTTTGGTCCTCATCACTTAACCTATCCATTTCTCCACTTTAACCTAAACTTAACAATCACTTGTTTCCTTTTCTCTTGGTGTCGAATTGCCTCCCCACCCTTGTCAGAATTCAATACTGGGATATATAACTTTTTATTCATTCATATTTTTTCCTCTGCAACTGAGGTATATTTATACATAAGAATAAGCAATCAATCTGTTACAAAGATAAAGCCTAAGAATCCTCTAACAATCAATCCGCAAGTTGGTTTTCTGATCTGACAAAGGGTGTAGTGATAATTTTCTGATCCAGTTTCTCTTTTATGAAGTGTCTATCTATTTCAACGTGCTTTGTTCTATCATGTTGGACTGGATTATGAGCAATTTCAATAGATGCCTTGTTATCACAATAAAGACTCATAGGAAGATCATATTTGATACCCAAATCATTTAGAATATTTTTAATCCACAAGAGCTCACAAATACAATAAGCCATACCTCTAAATTCAGCCTCAGCACTGGACCTTGCAACAACCTTTTGTTTTTTACTTCTCCATGTGACTAAGTTACCCTCAACTAGAGTAAAGTAGCCTGAGGTAGACTGCCTAGTAGTTTTATCACCAGCCCAATCAGAACCTGTGTATCCTTCAATGCCCTTCTTACTAGTTTTTGAAAACAGAATTCCTTTTCCAGGTGTTGCTTTTAGATATCTTAAAATCCTATATATAGCCTTCATATGATCTTCACTAGGAGAGTGCATGAACCGGCTTACCACCCCAACAGCGTAAGCAATGTCTGGTCTAGTGTGTGATAAATAGATTAACTTTCCTACTAGCCTCTGATATCTTCCAATGTCTGTCTCCACCTGATTAGGATATAAACCAAGTATGTGATTCATTTCAATAGGATTCTCAGTCGATTTGCAAGCCAACATTCCAGTTTCTGATAGGAGATCTAGAATATATTTTCTTTGAGATAGAAAAATACCTTTTGCAGATCTTGCAATTTCTATTCCAAGAAAATACTTCAAGTTGCCTAGATCCTTCATTTCAAATTCGGTTGCCAATCGTTGCTCAAGGGATTTCATCTCATCTATGTCGTCTCCTGTTAATACCATATCGTCCACATAAACTATTAGAATATTTATCTTTTGTTCTCTATGTTTATAAAACAGAGTATGATCAGAGTTACTCTGTTTGTATCCAAATCTCTTCATTGCTAGAGAAAAATGCCCAAACCATGCTCTGGGTGATTGCTTGAGCCCATATAAGGCCTTTTTAAGTTTGCAAACCAGATTCTTATTGTCCTTATTCAGCTGCACTCCTGGTGGCACATCCATATAAGCTTCTTCCTCCAAATTTCCATTTAAGAAGGCATTCTTCACATCGAACTGTTTTAAGGGCCAATCCCTATTAGCTGCTATGGAGAGTAATATCCTTATAGTATTGAGTTTAGCTACAGGGGCAAATGTCTCTTGGTAATCAAGTCCATATTTTTGTGTATATCCCTTGGCAACAAGTCTTGCTTTGTATTGGTCTATGCCCCCATCTGCTTTCAATTTCACAGTGAACACCCATTTACATCCTATTGCTTTCTTCCCACTTGGTAAAGGTGTTAATTCCCAAGTTGAGTTACGTTGGAGTGCTTCCATCTCTACGTTCATAGCTTGTTTCCAATTTGGATCATTCAATGCTTCCTACACACTATTTGGAATAGATATATTGGATAATTGATTAACAGATAATGCATATGATTCGGATAGGTGTTGGGTAGATACATAGTTGCTAAGGGGATATTTAGCCTTTACTTTAGGATCAGGTTCGTAAAACTTTTTAGGAATACCTTTGTTTGGTCGAGATGATCTTCTTGTGTGTGTGTCAGATGATATGATAGAAGAAGGAACAAGATTTACCTCTGTATCAGTTTCTGGTTGAATGTCCAAGACAGCCATAGGAGATTCTTGATTTATATGAGTTAGACAAGGTATCTCAGATTGTGAACAAGTAGGTACCTCGACAGTAGCTGGTTATGCATTTCTGGAGTCCGAAGGTGCTGCTTCTGGTTGTGCAGTAACCGGTTGTGCATTTCTGGAATCTGATGCAGGAATTAGGGAACTAGGTATGAGTAGAGAACCAAACTTCTTCTTCTCCATTGTTTGTACTGTTTGGCAATAAATTCTCCCCCTGAGAAGGAGAAGTAGAAGCTCCCCCTGAATAGTAAGGTTCATTTTCCTTGAAGGTGACTTCCAATGTAACATGCATTTTATGAGATAGAGGATCAAAACAATGATACCCTTTCTGGACATCTGAGTACCCAACAAAAATACATTTCTTTGCACAAGGGTCTAATTTAGAATGCTGAATTTTAGGAATATGAACATAGGTGGTGCAATCAAAGACTCTAGTGCAAGATTAGAGGAGTGGGGTGTAGGAAAACGTGAAGTAAGAACTTGGTAAGGTGTTTGGAAATTAAGAACACTAGAAGGAGTCCGATTTATGAGATATGCAGCGGAGATTACAGCCTCCCCCTAATAAGAAGAAGGAACATTCATGCCAAATAAGGAGGCCCTAACTACTTCCAATAGTTTGCGATTCATGCGTTCAGCCAATCCGTTTTGTTGAGGGGTATAAGTGCAAGAGGTATGATGTTTAATCCCATGATAAGATAAAAAATCATTGAACCCACCATTCATATATTCCATGCCATTATCAGACTGAAGGATTTGAATTTTGCTACTGAATTGTGTTTGGACCATTTGAAGAAATTTTTTAAACACAAAAAAAACCTCTCCTTTATTTTTTAAGAGACTCACCCAACACATACGGGTACATTCATCAATGAAAGTGACATAATAAAAGGATTTTGACAAAGAAGGAACTTGGACAGGACCCCAAACATCTGAATGAATAACTTGAAATGGAATGGTGCTTTTATTCAGACTGGGATAATAGGAAATTCTGTGGCTTTTAGCCAATTCACAAACTGAACAATGAAAATCAGCAACATTTATTTCAGAAAAAAATGTTGGAAACAACTTTTTAAGATATCCAAAGGAAAGGTGACCAAGTCTTCTATGCCACAGCCAAGCACTAACTTTAGCATTATCCAAAGTAGAAGTTGCAGATGCCCGAGAAGAGAAATTATTGCCACCAGAGGAGGTATCCAAGAAATAAAGCTTGCCTTGTCTAACACCATAACCAAGAATCTCCTTTGTTTGGTTGTCCTGAAATATACAATGGGAAGGAAAAAAAAACAACAGAGCAATCAAGAGTAGAAGTAATTTGGCTAACAGAAAGAAGATTAAACTCAAGGGAGGGGACTGCTAGAACAGATTGAAGGTTTAATCGAGGGGAAAGAGAGATGGAACCCTGACCAATAATGGCAGAGGTTCCACCATTGGCCGTTGAAATCACAGTTTTAGGGGAAGGGGAGAAATTAGACAAAAGGATATGATCACGAATCATATGATCCGAAGCTCCTGTATCAATTATCCAAGAATCAATTTGAGATAGTGTAGAGAAAGCATAGAACTTACCAAGAATTCCTTCATACACAGCGTGGGCCGAAGGAGAAGGAGAGGCAACCAGATCAAAGGAGGTAGAGAGTGTCTTATTCAAAATCTTCTTGCGAGGACGTTTATTGAAATCCCACCACTCAGGATAACCAATAATTTCAAAGCATTTATTTTTTGTGTGACCAGAATCACCACAATGAGAACACAAAGGTTTAAAAGTTGTACCTTCTTTGCGAGACTTCAGAGGTGCGGAGGAAGAGCGAGGAGAGTGAGTCACCATGGCAGAGGAGTCATGGGAAGAGGCAGAACGATTCATGGTAATGCGTTGTTGGTATTCCCGTCGAACATACGCATAAGAACTTTCAAGATCCAATTTAGGATCTTTCCGGAGAATCTCGCCACGAATATGATCGAAATCAGCATCAAGACCGCTGAGGAAGATGTGAACACGCAATCTAGCCATAGCAGAGTGCATTTGAACTACTCCAGTAACTGTGCCAGCCTGAGCAGAGGTTCGATGGTCAATATCTTGAAAAATGGAGAGCAATTCAGTGTAATAGGTGGAGAATGGACGACCATGTTGTTTGATAGTGAAGGATCGTTGGTTCAACTCAAACAAACAGGTCTCATCAGATCCATCGAAGAAGGTGCGAAGCGCGGCATCCCAGATTTCACTAGCAGATTCCAAACGCAGGAACCGTTGCATCAAAGAGGGACTCATAGAGTCAATGAGCCAGCTCTTGACACGTTTATTTTCAGTAACCCACGTATCATACGATGGGTCAGCAACCGCAGGCTTCACGGTGGCTCCAGTAAGGTAGTCGGATTTGTTACGAGCACCAATACGCATATCCATCAACTGAGACCAAAGAGGGTAGTTTGTGTCATCAAGAACCACTGTAACAGGAAATGAGGAACTATCTTGGTGGATAATGACATTTGAGGGTGGTGCAGAAGCAGAGGGAATGGACGTGGTGGATTCAGGAGGGGAATTGATTTCAGCCATTGAGGAACGAATTTGGGGAAAAAAGAAGGTTAGGGATTTTGACAAAAACGTGGAGTCAGGTAATCAGAAGTAATATTGGGCTATTTGGAACCTGGTAATGTGAGGCTATTTGGGACCTGAATCATAACCCAACTGATACCATGTCAGAATTCAATACTGGGATATATAACTTTTTATTCATTCATATTTTTTTCCTCTGCAACTGAGGTATATTTATACATAAGAATAAGCAATCAATCTGTTACAAAGATAAAGCCTAAGAATCCTCTAACAATCAATCTATTGCAGAGATAAAGCCTGAGAATCCTCTAACAATCAATCTAAATTAACATGCTGAAAATCAGCTTTGTAAACAGAAAATTAAATTTAAACTTTTACAACAATATTTCAAATTTAAACTTTCTAATCTAACAACCCTCACCTCCCAATCCATTTCATTTTTCGCCCTCACCAAGGCTAATAAACTCAAGACCAAAGCCTTCTATATCACTCAAAGTCTTGATCTTCCCCATCAAGAAGACATCACATTCCAAGTGTTAGGTGGCTTGTTCCCATTTTTCTCCTTTCTCTTCCACGAGCTCTTCCTTTCTCCTCTAACTTTTTTGTTTATCATTTTGTTCCATAGAAACGCCACTTCATGTTGTCTTTTCAATTTTTTTCCAAGAAGCCCTCACTCAAGGCTTCAAATATTCTATTTTCCAACCTTCTTATAAAGCTTATTCATTTTTCTTGATTCTATAAGGTTAACGAATATTACCTCTTTTTCTTTCATTTTAATCAAATAAAATGCTCTAAATGTGTGATGATATTGTTTCCTTTTGATTAAATGTGATTGGTGGTTTGATGGTCATTTGGCCTTTTATGTTCATGAGCACACCTATATACGTTTAGATTCCTTCTTAAAGCTTCCAACCGTGAAACTATTCCAAACACACTAAACAATGGTTTGAAATTGGACACATATCCCTTTAAATAATGTCTCTAGCTAGTTCAAATCTTATTTATGTATAGAAAAACATATATAATTGATAGGAAACACCTAGTAAAAGTGGTTAATTAAGTTTTTATTTTACAGATATTTATCATTAATAACATACCTCACACCCATAATACAATAACAGAAAAAGTATATACATTCACACTTACTCTTTTACCCGTCCTTAGATAAAAACAAAAAATAGTGCAAAAATTTGAAAAAAGAAAAGTGACTGTAACTTAAAAAGAATATAAAAAAATGCTATAGTTTTATTTGCTAATGGAAATTAAGATGAACAAGTATGAGAAAATCCATTCAAGTTCAAGAGAAATAATTTTAAATATTATTTCAAATAATTAATCAATCGTACGTAATGCATAAATAAATAATCTATCAGACTTCAATTCTTATTAATAGAATTAGAGAAGCCTGATTATTTTTCTACTCATTAATTTTTTTTGTCTTAAATATATTTTTAATCCATCAAATTTTAGAATTTGTCTTTCTTAGTCTCCAAATTTAAATTTTCTTAATTTTTTTTTTAAATGTTCTTCTTGGTCTCTCCTAATTGATTTTTAAAAGTTTAGATGCAATTTGTGATAAATTTTACTATATAAGGGACTGAAAACAATATTTTACAATTTTAATGAACTAAAAAAGTAAATTTTAATTTGAAGTATTAAAAAAAAAAGATAAATCTCAGATTTAATGGATTAAAAATATATTATTTTTAAGCATTTGTTTGCCTATAACAATTATTTGGATGACATATCTTGGAAAGAAAGAGTCACCATCGATGTACAAAATTCTTATTCAGCCTATAACGGAGGACAAAATTGAAAAAAGGCCTTTATGTGTTTGTATGTCTTTGTATCTGAGAAACAGGGAGAGCATTAATGAAGTCGAAAGAGACCTGCTTTAAAAATCCGGCGATGCCCCAACAACATAAACGCGTTTACAGCTTGCTTTCGTGCTATTGCCACTTGTAAGTTGTAAGGATGGCAACATTGTTTTCTGTAGAAAAATAGTAATCCAAATCATTTATAGTGGATAATATGAATTCAAACATGTACTAGCTAGTATTTATGATTATTTACGAAAAAGAAATTTAATGTTACAAAGTACCAAAACCAGAGTTTGGTAATACAAATACCTAATAATAGTTGCAATAGAGGTAAACTGTGACTTCAGATAATTTTTTCTCGCTTTAAGAAATCAGCCGTCGAAGTTGAAATCCAAACAAATTACGTACCTATCAATTTTTAAATATTTAACAATTTATTATTTTTAATTAATCCATTTTAATTTTAACATTGTTAAGGCCATGCACGTCAATATCATATATAATAAAAAGGTAAAAATGATAAAATCCTATCATATGTAAAAGAAATGTAAAAATAATAAAATCTTATTAGTAGAATAAGAGAAAAAATAAAATAAAATTTTACTTTAAATAATTTTTTTAAAATCTAATAAATATGCAATGACAAAAAAGGAATGAATATAAAAAGGTAGAAGTTATATTCTAGAAGGTAGCATTTTAAATTTTTTATTTCAAGTAGTTTTTAAAAATCGGTAGAAATTACTAAAAATATTTATTTATTAAATAGTTAAACAAGTTTTTTAATAAGTAAAAAAGTTAAAAAATAAAAAATTTTAAAAAATAGCTAAAATATCTCGCCAATATATGAGAAACAATCTTTATTCTTTATTTCATAAGTTAAGTTTTGAGCTTGACTTACATTTAAATCTACATTTTAATAAAAGATTAAAGTCTATCTTAATTATTGTGCTTATTAGGTCACCCATTATCAATTGCTTATCAAACCACTTGCAAATATTTAATTTTGTAGAATTCATACTTAGAGATGTTCAATCCTCCGACATTAGGTCTAGGGGTGTGTTAAAAATCTCAAATTAACTAGTAATACAATTAAAATAATATATATAAATGGAGAATAATTCTCGTTTTATGTACTAACTTTTAGAATTGAGTTAGGTTTAAACATGAATTCTAAGAACTATAATCTTAAAATGTATAATTAAATGATAAATTTCAATAGGTAACTTGTAAAAATTGAAATTTTAGGAAGTAATTTTTCAAAATTAAAACGGATAGTTTAAAACCATTTCATATTGTAAAAAAAATTATGAGTTAAATATTTATGTACTGACAATATAAAATAATTTATAATATCATCCAATAAAATATTATTGTTTAAATTATTTTAAGATATATAATTATTTTAAAAGTTAATAAATATATCATATATGATGAATTGTGATTGAATAATGGTGTAAATTTCTTTACACTACATCATTGTATAACATTTTTCTAAAAAAAATATTATATATATAGGTATTATATGTCTTTTATGAAATAAAAAAATATTTTTATTTGGAATATATTATATGTCGAAAGCTATGGAACGAAGATAATGTTATTATTTGACTATTTTTCATCGTTTTGGTTTTGTGGTTTAAGCAAGTTATGTATTAGATAGACACATATTTTTCGTTTATAATTTGAGGATTTTACTAACATATTTATTAATTTGAGAAATTATTTTACTAACATTTATGGCCATGCTCTTTTCGATATTTTTGTTTTAATTGCTGCATTTTTTTCTACATTTCATTTAAACGAAAATACTCAAGCTGTTTTAGTAAAATTTAAATGAAAACTCAATACAAAAAAGTATGAGATAATTATTGTAAAATCCCTTTATAGTCTATAGCCTATTTTCTCAAAATTTAATTTGGATACAATGATAGTTTTTTTTTTTATGAGTAATACAATGATAGTTTAAAATAACCTTTTACTATCATGTAATAATAAATTGATATGTATAAGTTTATTAAACTTTATAATAACTACTTGATATCTAAAATAATTTTTCATTAGTTGATCATTTAATGTTTTGTAAACTGACCGTACATATAAAACTTAAACTATATATGTTACTAAACGGACATTTATCTTTACAAATATTGAAGTTGTAAACCAGGATCAAGAAATTGGCAATATAGGCATACTTGCTATTCTAAGTTAAATGTTTAAATACATACATCAATATCAACCGGACCTTTAACTTAAGTTAATTGATGTCAGTGACAAATGAACTTAATGATAGATTAATATTAAAAAAAAAAACAAAGAAAGAGGTTGAATGTTCAAATAACATCAAAATTAAATTCGAATAAAGGAAAAACATAAAAAAAAATATTATCATCAAATAAGGAAAAAGGAATTGATCTGATTTTTTTCATAAACATTTTGGTTTGAATATCTTTTGTAATCAAATTTATACCGCAAATTACTGAAACAAAAAATGATTTTTTATACGTTAAAGTTTTATATAATGTTGTGAAAATTTTATAACACTATCATAAATTTTTTTTTATTTCTCTTTTTATAAATATTAAATCAATTTGTCAAAACAATTAAATATGAAATTAATATGACTTTATAAAAACTATTTTTTATCACCATGACATTGATGCAGAGCATTCACCAGTTTTGTTGATAAATAATCTCAATCAAATAACCTAGTTGACCATCTTTAGTGGTGTCTCCCTTCTCAATTACGTTTTTTCATCCACAAGACTTAAATTTAAGACCTTAAAGGGACAAAGTCTAATACTCTTCGAACCAAATTTTATGTCGAAAAATTATATGAACATAAAATGAATTTTCATTATAAATATCAAAGAAAAGGTAGCATTGTCTTGCCTGTTTTTTCAGTATTTTCTAATTTTTAGTAAATAAAAAATGGCCAAATTATGTAAATAATTATCTTGGTTGAGAAGTTGGTTTTTAGATGATCAGTTAACCCTTAATTTGATCTCTACATGATTTTCTCTCTCTCTAAATAATTACAGTTGCGTTTGAGGTGAATTTTTAATGGGAATGGCAACAAGAGTAAGGAGGATTTGGAGGATGTTTTTAATGATCTGAATAAAAAGATTTGTGCACAGAATTAATACACATGAAGTTAAGGAGGCTTTAAAGAGGATGAAGAATAATAAAGCTTTGGGACCTGATGGCGTCCCTATTGAAGTATGGAGAGGCTTGGGAGATGTGACAATAAAATGGTTGACCAATCTTTTTAATAGGATTCTTCAAACATAAGATGTCAGATGCTTGGAGGAAAAGTATGCTTGTGCCTATTTACAAAAATAAGGGAGATATCCAAAATTGTTCAAACTATAGAGGCATCAAACTCATGAGCCATACTATGAAGTTGTGGGAGAGAGTTATCGAACATCGCCTAAGGAGGGAGACCAAGGTTTCCGTAAATCAATTTGGATTTATGCTAGGAAGATTTACCATAGAAACTATCTTCTTGATGAGACAATTAATAGAAAGGTATAGGGAAAAGAAGAAAGACTTACATATGGTGTTCATAGATTTTGAGAAAGCATATGATAGAGTCCCAAAAGAAGTCTTATGGTGGACTCTTGAGAAGAAAAAGTAGCATTAAAGTATGTTAATGCAATCAAGGATATGTATGATGGGCTACCACATGTGTGAAAGCTTGTAATGGAACATCAAGGTATTTCCCTATCACGGTAGGTGTTCACCAAGGTTCAACTCTTAGTCCTTATCCCTTTGCCTTAGTGATTGATGAACTAACGAAAGATATTCAAGAGGAAGTGTTGTGGTGTATGCCTTTTACTGATGATATTGTGCTTATTGATGAGACCAAAGATGGTGTTAATAGGAAGTTGAAATTGTGGAGAAACACTTTGGAGTCTAAAGGATTCACGATAAGCAAGAGCAAGATGGAGTATATGAAGTGTGAGTTTCCAAGAATAAGAGATGGTGATCAAGACACAATGTATCTACTTGGTCAAGAGGTACCCCAGAAAGATGTTTTTAGATACTTGGGATAAATGTTGTAAAAAAGTGGTGAGATTGATGAAGAAGTAAATCATAGAATTAGAGCAGGGTGGATGAAATGGCGGAGCCATCGGAATTTTTGTGTGACCGCAAAATTCCCCTTAAGTTGAAAGAAAAATTCTATAGAATAGCTGTAAGACCAACAATGCTATATGGAGCGGAATGCTGACCAACACATAGGCAACATGAGCATAAAATAGATGTAGCATAAATGAGGATGTTAAGGTGGATGTTTGGATATACGAAGATTAATAAGATAAGAAATGAGGATATTCGAAGAAAGGTATCAGTGGTACCGGTATGTGAAAAGATTAGGAAGCATAGATTGAGGTGGTTTGGGCACGTTATGAGACGGCCACTAGATGCTCCCGTAAGAACAAGAGTTTGTTACCAAGAGTTCAACACAAAGAGAGGTAGAGGTCGACCGAAACTTACTTGGGGAAGTTAGTTAAACAAGACCTAATGGAGTGGGATATAGATTAATAGACGGTATGTCTTAGGATGGAGTGGAGAAAAGCTATAAGCTTGGTGGAAGGTTAAACCCATTAGTAGTTCTATGTTCCAGTCACTCCCTTGTTTTAGTTATTTTCCTCTTCTTTTCTCCTTTCTTCCTTTCACCATTTTTTTCTCTCTTTTGTCTTATTTTCACTTTTTTCTTCCTCTTTCTCTTTCTCTTTCTGTCTCATTTACGATTTATCATTGGGTTCATCTACCACCGACCCCAATTAACTTGGGTTAAAGGTGTTGTTGATGTTGATGTTGATGTTTGACGTGAATTTTAGTTTTGAGTTTCAAATTTTTTAAACATAACAATTAGGTTTTAGTTTAAAAAAAAAATTAAACCAATTTTAAAATTAAGATTAGTTTTAAATAAACTCATTTTGAAAGTTTCATATCATATTAAAATTAGTTTAAGAGTGTTTTTGTGTGGTGGTGATGTTAACAGCAACGATAGCGATAGAGATATCATTAATGGTCACGATGGTAATGGTGGTGGTGGTGGTGACGATGCAGATGGTGGTGATAATGATGATGTGGTGGTGGTGATAGCCAATGGAGGCAACATTGGTGGTGGTGATGGTGACAGAGGTGGTATTAATGGTGGTGGTGGCAGTGACATTGGTGGTATTAGTGGTGGTGGTGGTGGTAACAATGTTGGTGGTGTTAGTGGCGATAATGTTGATAGTGATGGTGGTGGTGATAGTGGTGTTGGTGGTGGCAGCAAGTAGTGGTTGCAATGACATTGGTGGTGGTTGCAGTGACGTTGGTGGTGGTTGTGGTTGTGGTGACAAAGGTAAGATTGATGGTAGTAGTGGTGACAGTGACGGTTGCGATGATATTAATGGTGGTGGTGGTGATGATGTTAGTGGCAATGATGATGGTAGTAACTATAATGTTGATGGTGGAACCAAGTTGTGGCGGTGGTGGTAGTTGCAATGACATTGGTGGTGGTTGTGGTTGTGAAGATGGAGGCAGTGGTGGTGGCACTAATGGTGGTGGTGGTGGTGACAATGATTGTGGTGATAGCGATATTGGTGGTCATGGTGGTAGCAATGGTGGTGACAGCAAAAAGTGTCATTGTCAAATGTGATAATTGTGTGTTTTTAAACTAAAAACCAAATTTACAAAACTTTTTTTTTGGTTTTAAAAATGAGTGTGTAAAAGTGTTTCGAAAATGATTTAAAAGCTATTTCAGCTCCATTATTGTCAAACAAGATTTGTTTTAAAAATTGCATTTGAAACCTAAAAATAAAAAACTCACAACCACCCCAAACAACCCCTTAGGAAATAAAGTGGTTGTTAAGTGAAAAAAATGGTATTATTCAAGTAAATTATTAGAAAATAAATTTTGAATTTCAATTAAATTAAAATGATAGAAATTAATTTAGAATTTTGGATGATTTATTTACAATTTAAAATTGATAGATATTTATTTACAATATAAGCTGCTAATATATACTCTAACTAGAAAAGAGATGGAAATATATTAGTATACTCACTCAAAAAAATTAAATCCAATATATATATATATACACATATATATATATATAGAGAGAGAGAGAGAGAGTTAGTTGGTCCAACTTTGTTTGACATTTTTTAGAAACGTAGTAAATTTTATAGTATCTTTAGTGAAATAATTCATTTTGGATTCTTAGATCACTTTTATGGGTCTCATGATGTCACATAGAATGCAAGAACTTTTCTCATTTTTTGCTCTATGGTAAATCCCAATTTGAGTTCTTGGATTATTTTTTGTGGGTCCCACAATGAATCCCAGCTAAATATATTTTATGATTTAATTTAAAATTAAATTTAAGTAATTAATTATAAACATTTTAATTATGAAATAACTAATATTAAAAAAATTAAAAATTGGTAATTAAAATTTTTATTTTAACTTAAAGTTAAACCGATGAAAAATACATAACATTCATAAGCAACAAAATATAAAACATTGACATTCAGCAAGAAAAATTAAATTTTATCATTGTAGTGACTGAAACATGCCTAAATATGTTTTATCAAGTTTGCTGAAGTTGTTGATGAATTTCTCATGTAAGCATATAACTTCTTGTTTATAGGTATATAGCAAAGTCAAGAGGAGCACCATGAAATACTTCAACGTTTGAAATTTCTTTATTTATATGATCATAATCAATATCAACATTACGAGTATATCTATCTCGTTCACTTTAATAATCATGTTATGTAATACAATGCATGTCAATATAATATTCTTCATCATATCGATGTGCCAATTATGTGATCGATCACATATAATTGAAAATTGAGATTTTAGCACACCAAATGCTCTCTTCACATCCTTTCTTGTCGATTCTTGATATTTTGCAAATAACTTCTTTTCTCTCCTTGTGACATGGGAATGATCTTCACAACACTGGCACAATAAGAATAAATGTCATCTGTAAGATAGTATTCCATATTATATTAGGTTCCATTAATTGTAAACTGCATTGGAGGAGATCGATTTTACAAAATGTCATTAAACATATGCGATTGGTTTAACAAATTAATGTCATTGTATGAACCTACAACTCCATAATATGCATGCCAAATCCACAAATCTTGTGATGTGATGACTTCAAGTATTATTATGGATTTGCGATGATCACCTCTACAATATTGGGCTTGTCATGCAACTGGACAATTTTTTAATTCCCAATGCATGTAATCAATAAAGCCCAACATACCTAGAAACATAGGTGTCTTTCTAATTTGTAGTAGGCAATTGATGTCATTGTTGTTTGGCCTTCTCAAGTACCCATTCCCAAATATCTCATTGACACCCTTCACAAAAGCTTCTAAGCATTTAATTGTAGTGCATTCAGCGATTGTAACGTACTCATTGACACTATCGATAGATGATCTGTATGACAATATACGAATTGTTGCAGTACACTTCTACAATGGTGAAAGGCCCCCTCAACCAATTGCATCAGATCTCGTACGAAAATACGGATCATGATTATTGAGAGCATCTACAATTTGAAGGAATATATGCTTCCGCATTCAGAACCTTTGTCAAAAATACATCTTTGTTGTAACACCCTGATCGAATTACATCAGAATAAAACAGATCCAGAGACTGTGCAGGTATGAGACTATACAACTGAGGATGGATTAAAAGAATTAATTGGTACTAGCTTCAAAAGACAATATGATCTTTCAAAAAAAATAAAGTACACAGTATTGGCTGGCAAAGATCACAACTACATTGGTCTAATTTTAAAGTAGCAAACGTTCTAATTTTTTTGTTAAGTCAAAAGTCATTTATGTGTTAAAGACGAATTAGGACTCCTAATTATTTTGACTAGATGCAAATAAATATAAATGATAAAAGTCGTGTCTTGTATGCTATCAAATCATGATCTGTATCTTTATGTCTGTATTTTTGGATAACGCAATCATAAGACGATCTGATATATAAGTAGTGTATTTAAGACCTTCATTTAATACTTTGTGTCTTGTATTCTTTCATGCAAAAAAAAATTCTCCTAGGATCTGTCAAAGTCCTATGAAGAATAAATAAAGTCCACAGTCTGAAAGATGTTGATTCTCATCAAAAGGCATGCTCTGTTGTTGTAGACCTACTTTGATGAAAGAAGTGACTTCGCTACTGGAGTACAAGACACACTAGTCGATTAGCATGGACTTTGCATGAAAAAGAAACATGTATTTAATGTTAAATGCCCCAATGGGCTCAAGACTTTAGATGAAAAGTAAAGTGAAGAATCCAATTGTTGCGAGACAACGAATACTTGGAGATGAAGGCAATATATAGAAGAAGTTTTGAAGAAACAAGACACAAATCATCTACACGAACATATTCTTTCATTCTTTCTTGTAAAGCTTTATGTAAATTCTTGTAGAGATACTAAGCTTTCAAAACACCTTGTATACCTTGAGATAATAGACTAAAAGTGTTAAGTGATATATTTGTCTGTAAGCTGATCACAAATTTACTCAGTGTGTAAATTTCCAACAAATCTTATTGATTTGTTTAGAGCTAGTAATGAATTAATAGGACAAAGAATAATGGGTTTAAGTCAAGCTTGGGGTAGAGCTTGCAAGTGTAAGAGCCAGAAGTGACAGTGAAAAATACTTGTAACTTTGTTAAGATAGTGAAAACTTGGTAGTCTGCCCAGAACTGAATGCAGTCTTAGGTTTGAGATGATCTAGTATAATTTTGTATGCTTCTGTCTATTGCTTTAACTGACACAGGTTTCAATTTATTTTTAGATCTTATATATAGTTTTGCTTTACAAAGAAAACTATTTTTTCTCATCGTCTGATAAAGTCTAATCTCTAAGTGTTTTTAGGTCTATCTACATCAGATGATAAACATGTTTTTAGTCTTAGAAAATGTTTTAATTTCTAAAAACACAATTCAACCCCCTTCTTGTGTTATTTGCTTCTACATTTTTGTAGCAAACATTCAAATTGCAGACGCTAGTTATTGCAAACAGTCATATACTGATTGTTGCTTGTTAATGTGCAATGGTAGGATTTTATTACTCACAAAAAAAATAAAACAATTATCATCTTTCCTTTTTCTCCCAATCCCAAACCCTAAAATCATAGAACATCCCCTCTCTTTGTCTCCAACCCCTGACGTCCTTTTCTCTTTCTCTCCTCATGGCCTCTTCTATTTCTCTCTTCATGGCCTTTGGTCTTTCTCTCCTCCTCCCCTTTCCCTTCTCTGGCCGCTCCTCCGCACTGCCCAAACTCGTCCATGACCTCCTCTTCACAACTCATCATTCTGCTTCCGTCGCGGATCTATGCTCTCCATGGTCGTAGATCCATGATTGTCGCGAATGCATGGCCACACGTCTTCATCATGGGTTCAACAGTCTTCATAGTAGATCCTGCCATCAATGGTCGTGCGTCTTCGTTGTAGATCTCGCCCTCCATGGTTATGCATCTTTTGCTATCGTTGATGATGACCAGCATGCCTACCTCAAAGTCGTCAGCTATTGCTTGATCAACCGTCTAGTTGTTTTTTTTATCTAGTGTTGTTGTTGTTCATCCAGTATTGTGTTGATATGTTAATTATGTATTTTATTTTATTTTTTATTGATTATTTTGATCCTGGATTTGTTCTTTGATATGTGTTTTTTATATTCTGGTTGTTTTCATTTATCTATTGTGATTGTTATGTTCTTCCTTATTCCTCTCTTTCATTTTTTTTGTTAGAGAAAGACTAAAAAAAAATATGTTTTAAAAAGAGAAGTTCTCTAGAGTTTTTTCTATGCAAACAAACCTCCAGCATGAAAATCTCTTGAGCATGTCTAGTGGTAGATATGATGAAGAAGGACTTTTGAATTCAACACTACTACAAGCGGCACTTTCAACTACGGTTCTAAACCCATAACAACGACGGTCCTCCGACTGTCGTTGATATAGATGTCGTTGATGTAGAGGCGTTTCAACTACGGTTCAAAAACCGACTTTGATTAACCTTAATCCACTACGGTTCTGTAGCTAGAACCGACTTTGATTAGGCGATATTCACTCCTAGAACTGGCTTAATCTACTACGGTTCTGCTTCAGAACCGACTTTGATTAAAGGCTAATCTACTACGGTTCTGTCTTCAGAACCGACTTTGATTAGGCGATATTCACTCCTAGAACTGGCTTAATCTACTACGGTTCTGCTTCAGAACCGACTTTGATAAAGGCTAATCTACTACGGTTCTGTCTTCAGAACCGACTTTGATTAGGCTAGAACTGGCTTAATCTACTACGGTTCTGCTTCAGAACCGACTTTGATTAAAGGTTAATCCACTACGGTTCCCACCTCGAAACCGACTTTGATTAAAAGCTAATCCACTACGGTTATGCTTTCGAACCGACTTCGATTAAGGTAATTCTACTACGGGGGCTGCTTATAACCGACTTCGATTGGGTCGTTTCCACTACGTTTTGGTATTTGGAACCGTAGTGGATAAGCAGTTTTTTTTTTTTTTCCTATAATAATATATTATATATATAATTTAAAAACAACACGAATATAATTTACATGTATACAAATGCATAGTCCCATTTATGCACGGTTAAACGTACAGGTGCAAAACTACATACTCTCTAGCAATGAGCATTGTTCATAGCTTACATAAGGACAACAATTATATATATAACCGTGTAAAGAAGAAGAGAGGAACAAAAACTTAAATGATATATTTCTGATTTG